>JAODAL010068842.1:0-16632 GCA_025379985.1 Phyllomedusa bahiana
CCAAATTTTTTGGGGCCCCCCCCCCCTTTTTAAACACTTAAAAAATTTAACCCCCAAAGTTGTCCGCACCCACCAGTGCTTGTCCGAAAATCGACCGTTTTTTGTCACGTTTTACGCAAAAACCACAATCGGTTCTCTTTTTTTCCGTCGGCCCATACAGTTGGTTATATGTGAAACCGACGGCAAAACTCAAAATACCAGCGTATTATACAACATGTTGCATAATATGCCTGCGCCAGAAAACGGGTAGAGAAAAAACGACCTGTGTAGACTACGGATCTTTTTTTCTACTCAAGTCTATGGGGCTGCCTGAACGATGGTATGTTCAGTGGTTTTACAATTCTAAAACTGCTGAAAATACGATAGTTTTTCTATGTCGTGTAGGCATAGCCTTAGGAGTCATGAGGTGAAAAGTAAATACTTGCAAGCCAAAAGTGTCTTCCTAACAATATGGCTGTATGTATAGTCAGCCTAAGTTGTCCAGCAAAAAGTATTTCTCTGTAGAAAATCTTACTTAAAAAGCATGGATAAGACATTTTTCATCAATAATGCACTTAGAAGTAATAAGTATAACTGAAGAATTTGTTTTTCAGACATAAACTGAGCAAATTCTAAATGAGCAACAAGATTCGACTGATGAAGAATGTTGCAGAAATGTTAGAGCACACTTAAAATCTGTTTCTACTGCATCTACCTTTTGTCTAGAATTGCTCTCCTCAAAAAATCTTGTAGCTTGATTTTATGAGGCACCTTTCTAAATTCCAGAATGAAGGCATGTCAGATACTTTTTCTCTTTAAACAACGTCTAATGTATTCCTTTTAGCAAAGAAAAAGTACATTTCAGGAACCTGCTAGTAGACTGGATAGGTTCATATTTGATCGTTACAGCTGCCTTGTCTGTTTTGTTAATCCCCTTTGCATGTATTGTGAGACATATAAGGTCATATGGATTGTAAAATAACAAATTAATCATAGAGCATTTAAGGTTTTAAAAAACATAGAGTCTGGGCCTAGCCTTTCTGTCGTCACACTGTCTGGGGCCCCTGAATATTTGTGCTCATGAAATCCTTCTCATAAGCAATGTGCATTTCTTTTTGGTGAGAAATATGTAACACAGGATCAATTGTGTCCTCGCTTAAATCTAGGTTTGCAGTTATGCAAAAGACAACACATTATTATCGTGGCTAAATGAAATCTATTTCTTCCTGAAAATGTGTCTGCATCCTGATGTGCCCTCTGATTAAAGCAAATATCCCAGGGCTAACATTCCATACTGGCTGCAATATATGCTTGGTGGGGTCCCTGTTACAGACTTATCATTAGGGCCCAGCAGGCTTTAGGGTACACTCTTGTCTTTTAGACAATTTGGGCCACATGTATGAAAACTGTCTAGGTCTAAAATTCACTTTGTTGCCCATAGCAACCAATCAGAGCTCCCCTTTTAATTTCATATAATGCGCTAACCATTACAATGTCTACACAGTATTCGATTTTAAATGGATTCTAAATAAAGCTACTGATTTTACTTTATATACTTTTCTCTGAAATATGCATTAAGCTGCTGGATTTTCCATTTTTAAAACTATTTTCATTTCATATAGTCCTCTGGAAAAAGGAGAGGGGCGCTCTGAATGGTTACTATGGGCAACAAAGTGAAATTTAGCCCTAGACGGTTTCATACATATGGTTCTTTGTGTCATAACATTAACATACCAGTAACATGCAACTTTTATATGGAGTGAAAAGTTGTTACATGACTCCACTTAATACATCATTATTTATGTGGCGTTCTAGAGTGTAGCGTTCTAGAGTGTATCGCTAAATCTAGGCATTTGCTGTGTAATTGACAGAGATGAAGATTTCAGCTGGGCCCCAAGGAAAGAGGAAAGTCAGAGGGATTTTTTCTTAAAAATTTTCTTTCCAAAGATGGAGATATGGTATGTCAAGACAAAGGGGATTTGGGCAAGGGGTACATGACTGGTTATAACTATACTCATACCAGTGGAGGTTAAGGGGGCCTACTTAGGTGCAAGAACATTGCAACTTTTACCCATAACTTGAATTAGCATTACTTATGCTGTCGTTCCCGGCATGGGGGCCCATATAATTTTGCTATAGAGCCATATAAGTGTTAATTATGCCCTGGGTAAAGAGTTATGTCTAAACTAGTGTTCTTAATACAGTATATGAAATAAACTATATCAGTGTGTACCTATTAGTCATTGAGTGTAAAGTGAACCAGACATGCTAATCCACCCCTAGAATATTAGAAAAAAATGTTCCCTGTATATAGCCAAGTGTATGGTACAGTTTTTGGTAAATTTAGATTTCACCTACTTCCTCATTTCATTATCCCTAATCTCTATGTATGTCCATTAATATAGTGCCTGGATGCTTATGTGTAAATTGCGATAAAAATAATTTGTATTAACAAATAAAAAAAAGTGCTGTACCAGTGACTGCCAAGAATATGGTGAACTGCGTGGGACTAGTAACTGCTACTTACTACATAATGTAATTCTTGTATGTTTTTTTTCTTGTATGTTTTTGCTAGCTTCTGGGTCCAGTTTAGTTCCGCCATTGTGCTGTGAACAAACCCCTAAGAACTGGAGTGTTTTTTGAGTAAGTAATGTCCCATTTCTTTTATTTTTTTTCTGCATAATGTAATCCTAAAGTAATTGCCTGCCACAGCCCGACTTGACACTAGCTACCCTGAATATAAGGAAACACAGGTATTCACCCTCTAACTCCTTTAACAGGGAACTACAGTAGATTTCGCTGCTTCATATCCCAGGTTGCAACTGCAGAGTAGCCGCTCTGAAGGGGCCAAATGTTTGCACCCCTGCATTAAAAATAATTTAGTTTAGCTCAAAGAGATACTTGAAACTGGTTGCAAACAATTATGAAGCTATACTAACAAATAAGTTTCTGTCTATACAACGAGTATTTCATGTTGGAATCCATGCAGATTCCGACTTAAAATACTCATCTGAAGCATTAAGTAAACCATTTCCATTGACCTCAATAGAAAATACATATTGTAGTTCATACGACGCGTATTTTCAGTGGTTTGACTTTTTGCTGTAAAAAAATTGAAAACATATTAGCTCTTTTTTCGTATTTCATATTTGGTCGTATCCACAAGGAAATTGCATTGAAATTTACTATTGATGTCAATGGGGATGACTTAAAACCTTGTGTAACGTGTAATTGTGGATTCATGTCAAAACCACATAGAAATGAATGGGACTCGTTTCAGACTGTAAACCGCAGGTAAAAAAAAGACCCTAAATCCACATGCGATAACGTGGAATACGGCAAACGCAGTTTTCAACGGTAGAATCCGACCAGTAAATATTATTTGTCGTGTGGATGTACCCCTACAGCTTTCTGGTAAATGTCTTAAGATGAAAAAAACCTGTGAGTCACAAGTTGTACATAAGTGAAAAAAAATAAATTGGAAAGGAAAGCATGAAACTAAAAGATACATGACACAGAAATGAGTGAAAGAGAGTGAAATGTAATCTTGGTTTTAAGACTGATGGCATGCTGACACATACTAAAATTGGACAAAAATGAGAATGACGGGCACCACAATAAATAATTAAATGGGTGCTGCCACTGTGTTAAAAAGCATATAGTAGAGGCAAACCAGAGAAAAAAGGACACAGAAATTGTCGCACAAACAAAATGAATTAAAATATAAACATGAATTTTTATTAGGGACAAAAAACACCAGAAAATAAAAAATAAAAACCATTAAAAAGCAAACAGCTGAAATAAAATTAAAAGGGTGTAAAAAAATAATTAACAGACCTTTTTCCTGGCAAAGTTAAATGAAAAAGGTTTTTATAAAAATTTTAAAATTTTTTTAATATATATATAATAATATATGCAAAAGATAGTGATAATTCATTCAAAAATTAATACACCATGGGATATAATGTAATACTATAAACAAAAAAAAAATGTGTGAACTGGTACTTTACTAAATTTGTGCAGTTTTTTTTTTTCATTCAGTTGGGTTTCCCAAGTGGGGGGGTTTGTGTGATCTGCTGCTCATTATTTTATCTGCCCCTAAAAATATTTTTCCCCCAAGTACTTTTAGTAGTTTTCCCTTTCTACTGGGATATCAATCTGTTTTTCCCAGCAATTGTGCTTTTAAGAAATTTTTTGTTTTTGTTTTTTGAGACTGATGATAAAGAACCAACTATAAATAACAAAATATAAAGAAAATAATTATTTTTTTCCCGCCCCTTTTGATATAAATTTCAGCTGTTTGCTTTTTAAGGCTAGGTCTACACTGCATCGGACAAAAAAACGGCTGAAAGTCGACTCATTTTTTTCCGATGCACGACCGCGGTCCTTGTCATGTTTTGTGCAAAAACCGCAGTCGGTTCTCGTTTTTTAGCTGTCGGCCCATACATTGTATTGTATTGGAAGACGACGAAAAAACTAAAGACCCCATTCGTATTATACAACATGTTGTGTAATACACTGGCGCCAGGTGACGAGCAGAGAAGAAAACGAGATGTGGAGACTACAGGTTGTTTTTCTATTGACGTCTATGGGGCAGCCTGAACGATCGTATTTTCGGCGGTTTTAAAATCCTAAAACCGTTGAAAATACGAGTGCATTGCTATGCCGTTTGTTTTTTTTTATTTTCTTGTGTTTTTTTGTCCCTAAATAAAGATTCATGTTATATTATCAATAATGTTGGTTGTGCACCAATTTCTGTGTCCTCTTTTCTCTGGTTTGCCTCTACTACATACTAAAATTGGGACATCAAACTGGAAATCATCAATCTTAATGATTGATTGCTAGCCTAAGACTTGATCAGAACCTAAAAATGATAGACCAGATGGGAAATTACAGCCATTCAAGTGCAGAAAAGGGAGGCTTTTTGAAGTTTAGCTTTAGTTGTCAGAAAGTATGGAGACAGCAAAGTATACTAAGTCACCAGGAGCAGGGCCATCTATTCCATTGGGCACACTAGGCAGTTGCCCAGGGGCCCCACAAGTATAAGGGCCCCAGGTGGTGAATGTATGTCCCAGGAATACAAGAAACATACCCTGGATCCCGTTGTCGGCTTTGCTTATTTAACTGTGTGTTTTAAGGACGTGCAAACAGTTAAAAAACATGATGGAGAAGGGAACCAAAGGCTACCTGCACTGCCAAATGGTCTATGTCCAGACATAATGGGTGTGATAATATGGGTGTGCTTGGGGGGGGAGGGGAGAGGCTAGAGGCATAGCCCAGTGTGATATCATGTATTTGTGCAGGGCCTACTTCAATGCTATGCTCGGGGGCCTATGATGCTGTTAAGATGGCTCTGACCAGGAGTAACTATAATATTAGTGTACACCATAAATGACCACTCATTGACTAAGAATGACAACTATACCACTTTGTTAATGGCCACAAAATCAGTCTCAATCTGACTACTACTATCACCAGAGATGGAGGTGAAACCAGTGGATCAGCACTGATTTACATTTCATTGGACACTCCACCAGTCATTGGGAAGTAACTATAATAAATGGTCACAACAGACTTACAGCATTGTCACTTGCACAATAGTACTTAATCTAAAAGATTGAAGTAAGAACTATAAAGGCATCTTTATTTTTTAATGCTGCCATGCCAGGTATTGCAGCTTCTCTAATAGAGCAAGTACACAAATACAGTGTAAGGAACACTTAAAGGGGTTTTGCCACCATGTAATGTTGATGTGGGAACCTCCAAAATGGGTATTTAATCACTTTTCTAAATATATGTGATTACAAAAAGTGAAGATTCTGAGCGCTACAGCATTTCTAAATCCCCCTTAGTTACCTGAAAGCTTCCACTAGACACGACCCAGGAGCTGACAGGCCGCGCTTGCGTGAAACACTTCTTATTTGATGACAGGGAAAATGAATGAGCTTTTAAGGCACCGGGTAGAAAGTGCAGTCTATGAGCCTGTGTCTTGCTGTATTGAGAATCCACTGTTGTACTGTTTATTATTTCACTTAAGTTTTGAGACGCTCCCTTATTCCTCACTCCTTACTCACCCCCTCCCTCTCAGCCCTGTGGCCTTCATGACTCAGCGTGATTTGTTGACATTCTCCCTGTGCTGATAAGGAAGGTAAGAAACTTGGGTCCTGGCAAATCCCCTTTAACATAATGTTATCAGTGGCATTTTCTAATATCAGTGCCATTTTGTAAAAGCACTTTAAAAATACAATTAATAAAACTCTTTGTTGCCCATATTAATCATTGAGAGCACAGCTCTCATTTTTAAAACTGCTTTGCAGAAATAATAGCCGAGCTCTGATTGGTTTTTCTAGAGGTAATGCTACGGTGCTCTTTTGTATTTTCTGTACTTTTTGCCTTACTCATAGAAGCAGTGTATATGTTTTTTTATGCTCACTGTAGCGGGCGGCGCCTCACTCCGGCCCGCGGGCCGCAGGCGCACCCTTGCCCTCTCTCCGGGATCCCTGCCCGGGACGGGTGGCGCTGCGGGCCGCGGGACGGGCCTCGGGCGCGCTCGCTCCGTTCACTCCCCTGACCTCGTTCTTGCTTTGTCGGCGTCCCATGCCGGCCGTGGCGCACGTGCCCGTTCTCTAGCGCGCGCTCGTCCTTGTGCATTTAAAGGGCCAGCGCGCCGAAAATTTGGTGCTTGCCAGTGCTTCCCCTATTTATTGGTGGACGCAGCAGGACTTCCTTTGCTGGATCTATTTTTGCCCCGACCCTGAGAAAGCTTTCCCAAAAAGTTTTTTCTCGCCTTCCCTTTTACCAGCCCCCTTGTACGTTTCTCGACTCCAAACCTCTGCCCTGCCCTGACCTTCCTGCCGTCTACCCCACAACCATGCCGCCTGCCCTGACCTTTGCCTCCCCACGCTACTTTTACTGGACACGACTCGTACCTCGCTGCACCTCGGCCGCCTGAAGAAAAGTCACGTAAAAGGGGGGAGCTGGTAGCCTCACGGAAAGAAAGTCAATCCCGTTTTTGGGGGGGGGGTCGGTGAAAACCCGGGGGGCACTTAGTTTTTTCCTTTCCCCTGGGTGGCTTACTATCATCGTTGCGGGGGCCCAGAGGATCCCCACCCAGCCTTACATTTAAGATCCAGCCTGGATCCCCCCAAGGTGCCCCTGCCAATCTTGCGGATTCAGAACATTGTCACCCAACATCGCAGCAAACGCGCAACAAGACAGCAATTGGGTCAGCTTGTCCGCCATGATGCGCCAATTCCTTCGTCCCGCACCCGAAACCTCCTCTTGAAACGGTCCCTAAAACCCCGGCCGTCCCGCTGGCAACCGTGGGCCTGAAGCTTCGACTTCCTCTCCCCCCAATTTGGGGGGGTCGAAGCTGTGCAGGGTTTCATCACGCAGTGCTTCATGGGAGCTGAGGGGAAACCAGTTCCCCTCCCGAAAGGTCAAAGGTGGCATTCGTGGTGAGCTTTTATCCGGAAAGGGCCCCGGCCCTGGGCGACTCCTTTTTGGGCCCGGAATGACCCGTGCTGACCACAGGCCTTCCTCTCAGAATTCCGCAGCGTTTGGGGAAAAACCTGCACCAGGACCCGTAGGAGAGGCCCCCCAGGTGCCATCTTCCTCTCCACATGATGTTGCCGTGGAGGAACCATGGATGCTGGCCATCCTTCGGGTTCCTGCCTTCCTGGATCCGGTCTGCCGGGAACTTTTTTTATCCCCCCTTGGTGTCTCGCTATCAGGGCCAGTCATCCGTTGGAAAAGCCGTTGTATCTCCCCCTCATGGGGGAGCTTCTCAGCGCCCCTTTTTCCATTCTCCCCCGCCTGTGACCCCCCGTGTAGGGGTCCCCCCACGGAGAAGATCCCCTTTCACCCCTGCCTCGCCCCTTCTTCGGCGATCCTGTTGGGGCTACCCTGGATGAAAGTCCGCCCTACCTTGATTGGAGGACAAGCAAATTTCAATTTGGGGGGATGGGGTTTTGAGAATCCTGTTTGGTGGCACCACCCCCGGTGTCCATCTCTCCGTCCCCCGGTTCCTTTCAAGGGGCTCTACCGGGTCTGCCAGGGGAAAAAACCGGGATTTTGGAGATGTGTTCTCAGAGAAACGGGTGAAAAAGCTACCCCCCATCGCCCTTTTGACTGTCCCCTAGCCCCTTTTTTCTGGAACCAGTCCCCCCGGGGTGGGGTCTCCCCTCTGTCCGGCCCCGGGGGAACTCGGGCCCAATGTCGGCTTACTACAGGAGAATTTGGCAAAGGGGTTCATACCAATCCTCCTCGCAGCCGGGGCTGGCTTTTTATTTCGCCCGAAAAAAGGGACGGGCCCCTTTCCCCGTGTTCGATTACAGGGGGCTGAACAAGATCAGGGGTTGAAAAATCGTACCCTTACCCCTAATATCGGACTTTTGATCGCCCTTGTGGAGCCAAGGTGTTTACTAATTGGGACCTGCGCGGGTTATAACCTCGTCAAATTTGAGGGGGAAGGGGGGGGGGGGAAAAGGCTTTCAACACCGGGAGGTCTTTTGAGTATCTCGTATGCTTTTTGGGTTGCAATGCCCCAGCCGTATTCCAGGAATTCGTAATGAGTATCAGAATTGCTGTACACCTGCGTCAATGTATTGAGATATTCTGTTTTTTTCCTGATATACAGACTCATCGGGTACATACGCCGGGTCCTGCACCCCTTCGGAACAATCGACTGTATGAAAAGGGAGAAGTGTCGTTCCACCAGGCCAGCTTCCCTTTCCTTGGGTACATGTCTCCGTCGTGGTCTGCAGATGGACCCAGCTAAAATTTCCGCGATCCACAGGGGCCCACGGCCTGTCGGTCTTCGGCGATTCAACCTTCGGGGTTTCGCCAATATACCGGAAAATTTTTCCCCCCTTCTCTTGCTGTGATCCCATGTGGCTCTCACCCGGAAGAATCCCAATCCGAGATGTTGGCCCCGTCTCTGAGAGGATTCTCTCAACTGAAGTCAGCGTTTTCTTCGGACTTCCGGTTCTCCGGATCCGGTGGGCCCCTTTCAGCCTGGAGGTGCGCCTTTTCCCGTGGGGGCAGGGGGGCCCGCCCCCGGAAGGGTCCAAAAAGGCAAAAGGGTTACTTGCGGTTTTTCTCCAGGACCTTCTCCCCGGGGCCGAAGCAACTACACCATGGAGTTTGGGGAACTGCTGGCCAAAAAATTGGCTCGGAGGAGTGGGACATTTGTGGAGGGGGCCCGTCACCCTTCAACGTCTTCACGGACCACAAAAATCTGCAGTACCTCCGGGATGCCCGGGTTTTTGAATCCTTGCAGGCCGGGGGGTCACTCTTTTTTTCTGCTTTGACTTCAGGGTAATTCCGGCCAGCCCAAAAAAAAGTCAAGGCGATGCCCTCTCCCGGCCTCTGAAATTATGGAGAAAACCGTTCCCGCACCCTTGCTCCCCCAGGTGATCCCTTGGCTCCGGTGTATCTTCGGAGGGACCCCCGGGGGAAAACACGTTGTCCCGCCCAGATGGAGAATTCTGGAGTGGGGCATAGTTCCTTTTTGGGCTGGTCACCCCGGGTACGAAAAATCCCACGCCCTCATCACGGCGAATGGTGGCAACCTGCCCCCGGACGTCCCCAAAACTTTTTTCTCTCCTGTGACCAAATTTCCCGAACAAGGTTCCAGCCATTGGCCCTGGGCCCCTTAGCCCCTGCCCTCCCAGAGTCTCCATGGACACACAAGGCATAGACTTCTCCGGACCTCCCCTTTCGGAAAATTTTGTCATTGGGTGGGTCACGGATAGTTCTCAAAATGTCCCACTTTGCCCCCTCCCCGGCTTCCCCCGGTTTTTCAAATGGCGGGGCTTTCTTCAGCATATTTTTCGTCTCATGGGGTTAAACCCCCCCAATCGTGTCTGATGGGGCGTCCAATTGTTCCAAATTTGCGGGGGCCCCTTTTTCTCGCTTGGGAAGTTAAATTGGCTTTTCCTGCTACCCTCCCCCGATTATGGTAAGTGGGAGGGTGAATCAGTATGGGGGGAATACCTGGCCATTTCGCGTCGGCCTCGGGGCAATTTGGGGGAGTGCCCCTTTCCCGGGGCTGAGTTCTCCTACAACCATCGGGGCTCTGATTAGGCGTTTCTCCATTCCCGGTGGTCTTACGGGCGTCACCACGCCCGCCTCTCCCCCTTGGGTATGACTTCCGAGGTTCCCGCTGGGAAACCAAGACGGACATCAAGACCTTTTTGGGGGAACCGACTTTTCCTTTTAAACCGGGTCTTGCCCGCAGAAGACCCGGGGCCCAAAGAGGGGAGGCCTCCCCCCACATTCCACCAGGAGAAAAGGGGTTTGGGTCTCTGCAGACACGTACGCCCCCAAGGTCCCCCAGCTATAAATTTGGGGCCCGCGGTTTCTGGGCCTTTAGAGTGCTCCGTCCCGATTAAACCAGTGTTTGGACAACTCTGCCTCCCCCTTTTTCGGGTTCCTAACGCCTTTACGCTCCCCTAAACCCCCTGGTCTTTTAAAACCGGTTCCTCGAAAGAGTGCTTCCTTCTCCGGTTTGGGAGAGCCCTTCGATGTATTTGAGGTCGGACATCTTGGCAATGAAAACATCAGGGGGGAAAAGGTTTTCCTGGTCGACTGGAAAGGGCTTGGTCCCCAAGAGAGTCCTGGGAACCAGAAACAAAATTTGGACCAGGATCTTGTTCGCAGGTTCCTTCGGCCTAAAAAGAGGGGGAGACCTAAGGGGGGGGGGGGGGGGGACGTAGGGGTGGCACCACGTCGGCCCGCGGGGGGCAGGGCACCCCGTGCCCTCTCTCCGGGATCCCGCCCGGGAGGGTGGCGCTGCGGGCCGTGGGACGGGCCGCGGCGCCGGGTTTTTTCACTACCTGACCTCTTTTGCTCTTTCGGCGTCCCCTGCTGGCCCCTTTTGGGGCGTGTCCTTGTGCATTTAAAGGGCCGGCGCCCATTTGGCTGCTTGCCAGGTGCTTCCCCCATTTATTGGTGACTCCAGGGCTTCCTTTTTTGGATCTATGTGCCCCCAGCCCCAGGAAAGCTTCCAAAAGTATATTTTCGCCTTACCGTGTACCAGACCCCCCGCTACGTTTCTCGACTCCGAACCTTGCCGCCGGGCCCTGCCTTCCTGCCTTCCACGACCACGAACCATTGCCCCCTGCCCGACCTTCGCCTGCCCACACTACGTTTACTGGACTACGACTCGTACCCCGCTCACCTCGGCCCCATCGGCAAGTACGTAGGGGGGGACGACCTTAGCCTCACGCCGCAGCAAGTCCCAAACCCTTTGCGGGGGGCTCTGGTGAAAACCCGGGGGGTACTTAGTTCCTTCCCTGGGTTGGGTTAGCAAAATGCTTGCGGGGGTCCAGGGCCCCGTTACACCAGTTTTTTGATTACTTGACTCTATATTTATTATAGATTTTTAATATATTTTTCCACTTACTACATTTTTATACCACCTATAATCAATGAAGACATGAATTGCTGCTTTTTATGTTTTTTGTGATAAAAATTAATTGTTACCATCAGGGACTTTGTACATTAAACTGCTATTGTATGCCCCTAGTACTGAATTCTCACTTTTATTTATTTTATTATGTATTACTGAATCTTCCAATAAAGTTTTTTTTCCTTTTTATTTTTTCATTTTTTTATTTTATGGGGTTTTAAAGGTTTTTGTTAAGGCTTTTTGGGCTAAAAGGCCTACTGGCGCCGGTTTCCCTTTTCCCTTTACACCCAAAACCGGGGCAAAATTACGGTAAAACCACTGTCCAATTGAGGCATGGAATGCGTTTCCCGCCTCGGGGAATCCGGCGGGGGGAGGAAAGGGCATGCCATTATTTACCGGGCTGGCCCGGGGGAAAACAAGCATTGTTAAATGGGGCCCGGGACGGGCCCCCCCGGGGGTGGGGTGCCCCCACAGGGTTTGTGCGTCAAAGGCCAAAATGTGGGGGAAAAGGGTGAACAACGGCCTATAGTTAATGTTATAGATTTTTTGATTGTTTGTTGCAAATTTGTGTTTTTTCTTGGGAAATTACAAAAGACAAAATAAATGAAAACACAGATAATTAAAAATAAATTTTTTTTATTACCGCCCCTTTTTTTAAATTTCTATTTTTTTAAACCTTAAAAAAGAAAGGTACTTAAAAAGTTTTTTTTTTTTTCAAAATTTTACAAAAAAGATTTTAAAAAATCTGTTTTTAAACTTTTGGGCAGGTCTAAGATTTATTGACAAAACAGTCCTGCTGTTCTACCCATTCTTTAACTTTAAAATTGTTTTCATTTTTCGGTTATTACAAATTTTTAAATTTAAAATTTTTCTTAGCAAAATGAGAAGCTTTTCAAATTCCGGGGGCTGAAAAAAAACTAAGAGGGCTTAATTAGGGAAAAGAGTGGGGTAGGGACTTAGAGGGAATGAAGGATAAGAGGGAAGAGGATAAAAAACTTATTACCCCTGGCAAAGAAAAATTTCCAAAACTACAGTCACCATGATTTCTCTCCCCTTATAGACATTACCTTTATTGCTGTAATTATTCACTTTCTCGACATGCAAGACAGATCTGGTGACATATTGCTGTGATGTTCCCACATTTATTGGACAATGCTCTATTTATCTTCTTCTTCTTTCATATCTGGCAGTGCAGAGGACACAAAGGGCCACGTGTATGAAACTGTTTCGGTCTAAAACTCAGTGTTTTGCCCATAGTAACCTATGGGCAAAAAAGTGAGTTTTAGACCTAAACAGGTTCATACATGTGTCCCAAAATGTGTAATGGGAGAAAGGAGAGATAACCACTAGTGTGTCTAGTATACGGGATATCACACTAGCAAGAGATAAACACCAGGACAGTCATATGACTGCATGTGAGACTGGTGTGCAGAGGCATTTCAGCTTCAGGTAGTACATTAGTTAATGATAAATCTTATTAAATTATTACAAGCCTTAACAAGTTTTAACATTTAATAAGTATATCCAATGTATTATAGTTGTAAGCAGCATTCTTGGATCATTAATAAGAGCTGCTACTTCTTTAATGAAAATGTCTTTTTAAGTACTCATTGCAAATCAAAATATTTTCTACCAAAGAAGATCTGTTGACAAAAATAGATAAACTGTTTCAAACTGTACGGAACAGACATGAGAATGAATAATTGTATTGTATTTCCATAGAAACAAGACCTTTAATAAAGAGGAGCTTGTCTCAATTCATCTAAATTCAATTCTACCAAACAGAAGATTAAAATATGAAAAACACATTTCAAATACATTTCTAGAGCTCAGTGATCCAATATACAGATTCCTTTTATAGAATATTTTACCATTACATTTTCTCCCCTTTTTATAGTTTCCTTTCCAAATTGATTTTATTGAAGGTCAGTACATATCTTAGGATAGTGTAACTTGTCAGGTTGCCCAAAACACATCTAATGACTCTACTTAAATGGTGTCCTGGACACAGTAATCTTGTACCCTTAATCCCATACTTCGTGCTCAAGTTTATGAAACCAGTATACAGCATATAGATTATTTGGGCATTTCTAAGTACACAGGACTTCATTTAATCTAAAGCCACCCTTATGCATCCTATGAATCTGTAAATTGGGGGAATAGAATACAACTAAATTGCCCAATAACTCCTGATATGACAAAAATCCAGTGGTTAATAAGTTCAAATAGCTGAGAAAAGGAGAGGTGTTGTATAATTTCATACATGTTCCTCTCCATTCAAATGTTGGTGCCATACTAGATACGAGATTCAGCCCTGATTGTGAGCATTTGGGTTTTATTACAGGATTGTGGTATTGTGTCTGCAATCTCACAGATTAAACCAGTGGTATCTGAGTATTGAACATTATTTTTGTTATTTAACAGATATTTTTTAACATAAGAAACTTTTAATTAAAAAGAGTCCAGTTTTGTTGAGCTACATTTGGCTTATTCATTGTTGGACTATACTATTGTGGTCTAGCCTATGAGCACTAAACTGGGGTTGATAGGCTGCAAGAGGTATCTCCGTTGTGACCCCCTCCAGTCAAGAGCAGAATTTTTCAGACATGCTCTTTTGCTTTATTTTCATATTTGCACTGTTGATGATATACCGGGATGTAGTATCTCCTACTCTTCCACATTCTGGAATCCAATAAAGTTTTGCCCCTAATCTGTGCTTAACTGTTCAATTGTTGCCTGTTCCAACAATAAAGATTTTCTTTTGGAATGAAAAAAAAGAGTTCGGATTTCTCCATCCACTATTTTTGATTGATGGTTGGATAAAACCTGAAATGCACTGATTATAAAATGCATAGTAATAATAGATTCACCTTTCTTAAGTTGATGCTGACCCCCGGTTGACTATTCAAGTCCAGACAGATATTTTGAAACTAACTATACATCTGTGAGAGTGTAGAATTTTTTTTTTATCTAGAGTTGCCTCTCAAAAGTCTTTTTTTACTTATGAGAGGTAAAATATGTAAAATTAAAAAAGAATAAATAACGCACGCACATAAACACAAAAGAAGAAAAAAAATGCTGACAACTAGAGATGGGCGAATCGATTCTAACGAAGTGGAATTCGTTTAGAATTTCAGGAAAACTTCGGTTCGGAACGAAGTCGAACTTTGGGGTACTTCGGGTGAACGAAGTGTGCTGTTGATTGATAAAATGGCTGCGAGCACATGGCGCTACATGGGGCAAAGCACTCTGGGAGGAAGAAGGGCATAGCCTACATGACATGTGCAGAGGTGAAGCCAATCAGAGATCGGCGGGATTCTGTGACGTCACTGCACTATATAAGTCCAGGTACGACGCCGGGAGCTCACACTCCTCTCACTGTGCTCATCAGGGAAGGTGCTGCCGCGGCTGATAGCTCTTACTGAAGAATTGATTTTTATATAGCGATTTCTGTGGGGTGTCTCAGCTTGTCTCAGAGACTGTTCTCTTAATGTTCTATTTCTAATTTTTTGGGGTATTGGATCTGAAATCCAGTGTGCGTCCACTGCAGCTGCATATACATTCAATATCCAAGTGGGATCTAAGCCAGTTACTGTTGTATTCATTTAAAGAAACAGCGTTTTTACAATACAAATACCACTTCATTTTTGGCTGCTCAATTCTATTGCGCAATTTACATCCAGGGGTTAATTAAGCGTTGTTTTGCTGGTGTGCTGACAAAAATAAACCGTCTTTTTCAACGCCAAAATATATAAATTTTTCCTGTAGCCTAATTCACAAGCAAAGGTTAATTACAACTGTATCTCTTGTTGTGTGGCGTAGAAAACACGCAATTGTAACACGCTACAAAGCTACTATTTTGTGTCGGCTCATTCTTTGCCGCAATTTAGCATCCAGGGTTAATTAAGCGTTGTTTTGCTGTGTCTGACAAAAATAAAACCGTCTTATCAACGCCAAAATATATAAATTTTCCTGCTACGCCCTATTCACAAGCAAATGTGTTAATTACAACGTAAATCTCTTGTGTGTGGCGTAGTAAACACACAATTGTAACGACGCAACAAAGCTAGTATTTTTGTGCGGCTCATTCTAATTGCGAAATTTACATCCTGGGTTTAATTATGCGTTGTTTTGCTGGTGTGCTGAAAAAAATAAACCCGTCTTTTTCAACGCCAAAAATATATAAATTTTGTTCCTGTAGCCTAATCACAAGCAAAGGTTACTTACAACTGTAATCTCTTGTTGTGTGGCGTTGAAAACACGCAATTGTAACACTCTACAAAGCTACTATTTTGTGCGGCCAATTCTATTGTGCAATTTACATCCAGGGTAAATTAACGTTTGTTTTCTGGTGTGCTGACAAAAATAAACGCGACTTTTCACGCCAAAATATATAAATTTTTTCCTGTAGCCTAATTCACAAGCAAAGGTTAATATACAACTGTACTCTTGTTGTGTGGCGTAGAAAACATACAAATTGGTAACTACCTACAAGCTACTATTTTTTGCGGCTTCGATTCTAAATTGCCAATTTACATCCAGGGTTAATTAAGCGTGTTTTGCTGGTGTGCTGACAAAAATAAACCGCTTTTTCAACGCCAAAATATATATATGTTTTCCTGTAGCCTAATTCCACATTCAAAGGTTAATTACAAACTGTTCTCTTGTTGTGTTGGCGTAGAAAACACCCAATAGTAACACGCTAAAAAGCTCCTTATTTTGTGCAGCTCAATTCTTTGGCAGCAATTTACATCCAGCGGGTTAATTAAGCGTTGTTTTGCTGTGGTGCTGACAAAAATAAACCGTTTTTTTTCAACGCCAAAAATATATAAATTTTTTCCCGTAGCCCAATTTACAAGAAAGGTTAATTAAACTGATCTCTTGTTGGTGGCGTAAAAACCAATTTTAACACGCTACAAAACTCTAGTTTTGGGTCAATTCTTTGCGCATTTACATCAGGGGTTAATTTAAGCGTTTTTTGCTGGGGGGCTGACCCAAAAAAACCGCTTTTTTTAACCCAAAATATTAAATTTTTTCCCGTACCTAAAAACAAGCAAAGGTTATTTTCAACTGTATCTCTTGTTGGTGCGTAAAAAAAAAAAAGCAATTGTAACACCTACAAAGCTACAGTTTGTGCGGCTTAATTTTTTGGCGCAATTTTACATCCCGGGGATTTAAACTTGTTTTGCTGGGGTCTGACAAAAATCCGTCTTTTTCAACGCCAAAAATTAAATTTTTCC
>JAODAL010068843.1:0-16629 GCA_025379985.1 Phyllomedusa bahiana
CTTTCTCCGCCCGAGCAAGCCTTTTTCCGATGTAAGGATTTTCCAGGGGATAGAGTTTTTTAAAAAGGCTAGGGAATCGCAAGGGGAACCTATGAAACAGGGTGAGTTTTCGGGGTATTTTGGCAGTTTGGGAAGCAGAAGGGGGGACGATATGGACAGATTTTAATCTCACTGTAAAAAACTTTTGTATACAATTACAGTATGGTTTCTAGTATAGATGAGAATAAGTTTGGTTTTATGTAAGTAATGGCCCCCAATAGTATTTTGAAATTTACTGTTACATTTTAAGGGGGAAAAAACCCCCCTTGGGGGAGAGCCCCCAATAAATGGCGGAAGGATTTACTTGCCATTCAGACCTCACTGAAGTTTGCATAAAGCAAAGGCTTTGGAAAAAGCTAGGACTCCACAGCCCTCTATTGGGTGAGCTATCCTCATTCACAGACTCGCAGGGGGCCAAAAGTGTAAAAGGGATTTGAGCCAAACCATTAAATTCAACTACAACGCGTTTTTGGGGTATTTGGCCCCCCATCTGCAGTGAAAAACTACTGGTTTGGCTGGGTAGACAAGAATGGCTTCGAAAGGGGGAAAAAAATTTTTAAAAAAACTAAAACAAGGCGGGGCTTTCAGCATTAAGTTGCTAACTATAGATAGCTGAAGCTGCCTGTGGCTCTGTAAAACAGCATGGTGAGAAAAACCCTGGTGTTTTCCACTACAGAAGGATATGCCATCAAGTTGATAGGGGGGGGTCCCACCTCCAGACCCCCAAGTAATCAGGAAAGGCCGGAGAGTCCCCCTTCAAAAAGTAGCTCTTTTCCTTTTCATTCCAAATAAAGGGACTTAATACATTTTTACTGTACCTGCAACTCCCATAGAAATTAATGGAGAGTAGCGCATAAGCGTGGCATACTCTTCGTTCTGAATTGAGACTTTTGGAGGCCGGTCCCCGAGAAGGCCCGCCCTATCCCCCATTGGGTCAAACTATAACATTGTTGATAGGATCACCCTTGGGATCTTGACAAGTAGACTAAGTTCACTGGGTCTTGTGGTTTTCTCCACCTTGCCTGTATAAAGTTCTGCAGGTATGGTGTATGTTTGTGTGTGTTTGTGTTAGTTTTGTATTTATTCACATTGTGTATTAGCATAGCTAGTACAAGTGCAGTATCCATGTCTCCTTTACAGAGACCTCGCTATCAGCCTACGTATAAAGCTGGGCGACTGGTTCCGGGTGTTACAGCTGCTGAACGTTCTGAGACCGATGACCTCTGGGACGGCATACAACCCATTTGGGGACTACTTTCCCACAACAGAAAGGTAAACAATGGTTTTTTATAGAAGTATAAAATTGAAACTCCGGGAAAAAAGCTTATCACGTGTTATTCCTAAGGCCCGTGTTGGCGGTGCTTGACTCCCCTATTTGTATATCTGGGCTTTGCTCCGTCCCCTCACACCCTGCACTGGGCATTTTTCCCAGAATGTTTCTTAAAAAAGCCAACTATGTGATGGTTATATAACATTATCACTATCAATAACACACAGCATATTATTTTTACATCTGTCCTTTTTATGGTCACTGTTAATGTATTTGGTGTGTTCTTCAGATTAGCACAAGAGCTTCTAGCTGAACGTATAGGTTCACAAACAAGCACAGTACAGACATCCATTACTGAGCTGACAGGCCAAAACCATCAGGAAATTGCCTGATGCCATCTGCAGAAACCAGGGGTTTGCTGGTGGAGCAGTTGTAGTATTTTCAGGCTGCTCCAGTTCATAAAGGAGTGGTTCTGATACTAAATCTGTATATGTAAGGGGGTTGCTGTATTGCCTACATAGTGGGAAATAAGTAGGCAGGTTTGCTATGGGCCACTATCATTGTAAAGAGCTGATGGGGTCAGTACTGGTTGTGCAAATCCTGGTACACTACAAATAAGTGACCCCAAGAGCCTGGACTTCACAAGGTGCTCGGAGCCATAAATAATTTCAGGACCGCATACAGCCAGAGCATCTGGACTCCCTGCTCATTACCAGTTCCTATCTTGCATCCTATCAATGGGCCCCTTTAAAAAAAATAATAATAATAAAAATGATCACAGCCCCTGAGAGTTCAACCCAATACTATCCTCATGTTTTACCTGAAAGTACTGCCTTAGTAATAATACTGTAGGTACTGCTATTTTTACAGGTATAGCATATACACGGGGTATGCTTTAAATGGCTAACAGATATCAGTCCTACTTCTGGGACTCCCCAGTCTGCAGAATTTGGGGTCTCGACACCTGTTCTTCTTGATGTGGCAGCTAGTTTGTTGCATCCTGGTGGTGAATAAAGGAATAGGTAGCTGCACAGGAGCTCAATAGTGGTACAGCACAGTGATTCAGTGGTTTGCACTGTTATTTTGCAGCGCTGGGTTTCACTGAGACCAAGGACAACATCTGCAAGGAGTCTGTATGTTCTCCCTGTGTTAATGTAGGATTCTTTTGGGTGCTACTCGGATTTAAAAAAAAAAAAAAAAAAAATTATAAAACTGGTAGGTTTGTTTGAAATGTAGATTGTGAAGCTAGATGTGTTCCACTGTTTCTGTAACTTTCTTAAAAGTGAGTAGGAGCGAGCATAACCCGACCACCTCTACATTCATTCACGGTTTGGGCTTGTTCACACGGAGTTTACACTCTGTGTTACAAGCGCTTTTCGGATCCGTCTTGGGGTCCGCTCTGTCGGTACCCAAGACGGATCTAACAATTAGCAGTGAGATTCTCACTGCTGTCTATGCTGAACATGGAGCGGCGTTCACATGAGGGAACGCCGCTACCTGTTTCAAAAGCGCAGCTCGGCTCCGTCTTGAAAAGAATTGACATGTCAATGCAGCCCTAAGTGTTAGGCTATGTTCACACGGCTGATTTCAGAACTGATTCACGTCGGATTTACGTTCCGAAATCAGTTGCAAATCAGTGCCACTAAGTGTGGCACGTATTTGGAACTGATTTCCCGACGGATTTTACATCCCCATTCATTAAATTGGGGAATCCGTCCGGAAATAATTACATCACATTGTTTTATTGCGGGCCGCAATCCGGAACGGAAATAATGTCCGTCTGAACGATGACACGTATTTTTCCCATTAAAATCAATGTAAAACGGCCAGTTACTTGTTTGTAACTGATTTCGCAACGGATTTGTGGCCGTAAATACGGCTGCAAATCCGTTGTGAAATAAGTCGTGTGAACATGACCTAACTCACAGGGATAAGGTCCTTCGGATACCGCTAATTCACCGGGATGCTTTGGTAAAGGTGTAATGTTTAGTGATTACATACTCAAATGGTGGTCACCGAGGTAATAAGTCAAATTAGGCTGACCAAACTCCCTGGAGTCTGTTATACATGTGCATGCTTGGATTAGGGGAGGATGCATTTTAACTACCATAGAGAGGGGGATAAGCTACTGCCAGATACATCTAGTGCTGCTTATTTCTTGAGGGAACATATGATCAGCACATCGTTATCCAGCATGTCTCAACCATCTTTTCCTCAACTGCTGACATCCAGGGACAGTTGACTTTATAAACTTCTGTCTATCTGAAACATACAAGGAAACATCTGAGGGTGTTGTATAAATTTTTTCCCTTTAAAATTTTCACTAATAAACCTTTTTGACTTAGGGTAAACATCAGTACATGACAGGGCAAAACAGGGAAAGCTTGGAGAATCTACACAGCGGGGACAGATGGACTTTAATTCTGGCTAATTCCTTGCCTGAAAACAATAAATTGCTTCCAGTAAGTGTCTTCTGCTGTTCATGACTTTCCAGAAAACCCGAACAATGGAAAATTTTTAAGAAAAAAGTTTCATTATACAAAAATGTGACCGTATCACAGGCACTTGGGTTTTTGTCTCTTTTTGAACCATTAAAGTATCGCAAGGAGCAGATACATCGGTGTCCATTACTTATGGACACATCTAAGGGGTTAGAAGGTATAATACATCTCCTGTCTGGAAATAATTGCAGAAGGAAATGCTGTTAATAAAACATACAACCTTGTATCATCATAATAACTATATGTGCAAAATAGTGTAATGTAAAAACGACAAAAAGAGAACCTTGGACAAAAATTTTAGTGGTTCCTCCAGAAAAAATTTTTCCCCGAAAATTGTCCAAAATTTGCACATTTTGGGTGAAGACAAATTACAAATTGTTTTTAGACACTTTTGAACTTCACCTGACAAGAAGTGCGGCCCTAGCGAAAAAGGATGCCCTTAATTTTAACAGTATCGCCAAAAATTACATTTAAACCTTTGGCATAGGATTTTTTGCAAAAAAATTTAACCAACAACATTTGGGTTTTAAAAAAAATGCTAAATAACTCTATGAAGATGTTTCAAAATTTTCAAACACCATGTACCACTGTGATAAATTTGGCTCATCCCTAGACTACTTAAGTTTACACTGTAACTTTTGATTGGAATTGTAACCTTTTGCCCCACCCGCATACAGTTTGGGGGCCAAAAGGGATTTGGGACCCCCCGCAATTCTGTTTAGTTTTAAAACTCGTTTCTTTCCCGAAAATGAAAGCAATCACAAAATTCCCTTTTGGGATTAAAATTCATTTTTAAATTTTTCTTCAAAGGAAAACCAAAAAAAAGAATTGGGCATAAACCAAATTGATATAATTCCCACAACACCAAAAATAAAAAAAAGGGGGGGGGACCCAAAAAGTAAAGGCAATTGTTTGAAAAAAAACATGTGATGGGTTCCTAATTTTTGTAATTAACCCGAAACCCGAAAATTAAATTTTGGCCCAAAAAGGTGTTGGGAATAAAAAATCACACTTTCAGCCCGTTGGAAAATGGATTCAAGGTTAACCCCTGTCCCCCTTTTTTCCTGTGTTACCACATTGGGGCAATTTGGGGGAAAAAAAAGAAGAAACCAAAAAACTGTCCGGGGGACTTGAGAAAAACCAAAATTGGGGAGGAAGCCCGAGCAATCCCCCAAAGACCCTGAATGTTCCCCGGGTCTAACCCCTGCGCAGGCATCAAGAATTTTAAAGCCATGGCACTTTTTGGGTAACCGCCCTTTAAAGTGGACGGAAACCCAGGGAAACCCCACTTCTTTTCCCTGGGGAAAATAAAAAAAACCAGGCTGGAGTTTTCCCAAACTTTCCTAAGAAAGCCTAAAAATTTTTGGGAAAAATTTTCTCGGTCAGATTAGACAAAAGTAGAGCTTTTTGGGAAAAGGCATCAACATAGAGTTTAAGAAAAAAAAAGGGGCATTCAAAAAAAGAACAGGGTCCCTACAGTAAACTGGGGGAGGTTCCCTAATTTTTTGGGGGGTGTTTGCTCCCTTTTGCACTTGACTGCTTGACCGTTGCATGGCATTATGAGTCTGAAGACTCCCAACAATTTTCCCGCTATGTGGGGCCCATGTGAGAAAGCTGGTCTCCCTCGAGGTCATGGGTCTTCCAGCGGGGACAATGACCCAAAACACACTTCAAAAAGCACTAAAAATTTTTTGAAGAAAGCAGAGATTTCTAAAGGGGCAGCAATGATCCGACCTGAATCCCTAGAACACCGGGGAGAGATCTCAAATGGATTTTGGGAAAAGGCCCCCTTTCAAATCCGGGGACCTGGACAGTTTCCCAAAAAAGAATGGTTTAAAAATTTCCCACGAGCATGAAAGAAACTCATTGATGGTTCCCGGGAAGGGGTTTTTGTTCGCATTTTTGGGCAAAAGGGGTTTGCTACCCAAAGTATTGGGCTGGGGGTCCCCAATACTTTTGTCCACCCTTTTTTTGGATTTTGTGTGAAATGATCAAAGATTTTATTTTTGTTTTAATTTTCTTTTTTGTTTTTTTTTCTTGCAAGCAAAATAAATGAATATATTTAAAACCAAAGAATTTGGTGATTGCAATCATTTTCAGGAAAAACTGATATTATCTGACAGAATTGCAGTGGTGCCAATACTTTTGGCCACCACTGTAAAAAGTTATAAAATTAATATTGATTATTGTCACCAATTGTCTAATCTAAGCTGCAGACTGAGGGGGGCTGGTGAAAGTACAAGTGAAGGGGGACACTTTAAAGGGTTTAACTGGGAAACAAGGCTATGGCAAAGATAACTGATCCTAACTAACTGTTCCTGAATCTAACCCTAGAACTAGCCATGCTGCTGTCCCTGACAACAGACCCACAACCCTATTCTGTCACTGAGATACACCTACAGTAATTAATATCCCTAAGCTACAACTGACCCTAATGCAAACAAGCTGGCACCAAACGGGACCCAAGAATAAATTGGCCTAATAAATGACCCAGAGCAATTTACGCAGAGCCAGAAACACCAGAGAAATAACTGGGTGAGCAAACAAACCAGATTACTAGATACTGTCACTAGAACTGGACCAATCGGAGCAGAACTAGATACAAAGATCATCAATGGAGCAGAATATTACCAGATATCTAGGCACAGTCTGTCAAGACATGCAATATACTCTGCGTCTGACTGTTCAACTAAAGGAGCTTTTTGAAAGTTTGAAGTAACTACTTTACTAACAAGCTCCTGGTGCGTGACCTGGTAACTTAATCTGCCCTGAAAGTGCTGAGCATAGCAACTGCCTGACAAAAAAAATAATATGAAGAAGAGGAGAAAATGGAGAATACCTGTTATTTGTAACACCAACTCCCTACACAAATGCAGGCGCGGCTGAGTATGTATGTGTTTTTCAATGGGTAGAGGGGTATAAATCTTTGTCTGAAAGCAGCTTATCTCCTGTGAGAACAAATGGTGGACTTGGACTTCAACAAAGACTTGTTGAAATTCAACAAACATAAGCCTTATTTCCCCCAACATTGTCTGTCAAGTAAGGGTCAACGCAACCTCATACACCTAAAGTAGTTGTTGGTTTCTCTGTAAAGCAGTATGTTCTGCTGGCTTTGCTCTTATTTGAATGTTACTAATAGACTTTATTTGCGAACAGGACATCGCCCGGATGTTTGTGACTGTGGGTATGTGTGATGGGGGCCCCGTGGAAAGCATTTTGAAGTGCAACATGCCGAAAGCGGCAGTAGATGCCTGCATGCATTTAAATCAGGTAAAAAATAGTAATTGGTGCATCATGTTATTGCTTCATTTTCATTGTATTTACCTAGGAAAATCAAAGACGTACCAGAAGTATTTCATAATCTCCTTTGCTAAATTCACTTGAAATTACAGACCCAAAGCCTGAGTCGGTACTACTGAGAGACTGATGAGAACAAACCTCTTCTTCTGACTTGTCCGGGGCAGTGGTGTCATTAAAGGGGTTGTCTCATCTCAAAGGTTTCATAGGATGCATGAATGAAATAATGCTGCTTTGCTCTGTCACTTCCTGGTCAAGCTGTCTGTAATTAGCATATGAGCTCCATGAATTCAGACCTCTGCTAATTAGATAAATCTCATGCTGTCAGGACCAGGGAAGCTTCTGAGGTAAAGTAAACAACAGTAATTACTGGCTTTTGTCTGAAAGATCAATAAACACACAAGCCTCACTGCCCCGAGTTCTGTGCTGCCGCGACCTGTGTGATGACCTCATTCCCTGCAAATCAATAGAACAAACAGCAGGGGATGGGGGGAGAAGTACACAGGTCGGCCACTTGGAGAACCAGGGAGAGCACAGAAGGGGATAAAATCATTTGTAGCTCCTTAAAAAAAAAAATGAACAACTCAATATATTTGGAAAACATCTTTATTTAGAGTTCCCTACATGTTGAAAGCTAATCTTTGTAGCGAGACAACCCCTTTAAGAGCTTATGTAGATCCAAGCCTCCATCTACCCTGTGTCATCCATATCTGCATTTGACTTAAATAAGTGTATATGTATACAAACGTTGTTGTGAATCATGAGTTACATCCACACAAGTTCCCCATGACAACACTGCACCTGCCAGTAATATTCTTGGGGTTATGCAGTACCAATAGTGGTCTTTCTAAATAACGTCTCTCTCATTGTTCCACGCTTTTGTTATGTATTTTATTAAAATTTCTGAGGGCTTTTCTACATCGGCTCTTGATGACAAGAAAATTAGTGGTTCGGTGTGTCTTGACACACAGGAAGCGACTCTGTGTCAAGCTTAGGAGATCATGTGAGCAAAGGGGCATGGTTTTTAACAGAGCAGCCTTTTAAGTCACACCTCTTTGGGGTCCTGCCTCTCAGGCCTTTAACATGAAGGTAGAAACAGGTGACGTGCACTGATATTGGGAGAGGGTAAGATAGACAAAGCACAGCAAATGATCTTTGGGCTTAGGCATTCTTCACATTCGCATCCAAGATTCCTTTCAGAATCTCTATCGTAAACTCTGTTGGGAATGACAGAAAAAAATAGCACAGCACACTACACTATTCTTTCCGGTATAACTACAGACACCACAGAAGAAATCCGACCCCCATTGGGCTGATGCCCTTATTTTAAGTGGTCCTGTTCCATCTCTGTGACGGAGCTTCTGAATGGAACCTCCAAAATATATGTGAACCAGGCCTTCCTTTTACAGGACAGAGGGAAACGACAACAGAAACTGCTGCTGCTGGGCTTCAGAGAAGGGAGGCTGCATACAGTACAAGAATGGCACAAATTTGCAAAGACGACCACTTTACAAAAAAGTTTTTCTCATTTTAATGTACAGTAAAGGAACATTATAAGTTTATTTTAGTGGGTCTCTTTTAATAGTCAAATGTTATTGCTATTTTTTTATTAGATTAGTTTGCACTAAGAAAATGTGGAAGCACTGCATGTTCGGTCAATATCAAGTATCCATCTTACTTGCCTCACTTGACTCGTTTTGTCGGTACCCAGTTGCTTATGGTAGTTGTGCCAGAATTCTGTTGCAATTTGCACCAAAATACTGGGGTATATGCTTTACTCCACACTTATCACGTGTTTTAAAAAGTTTCTAGACCCTTCTGCTCCTTGTCCAACAAAAGGGACTGTGGTGTTTTGTCTATCAAAAGGGACACCCCCCTGGTGTCTGGAGCAACAGGCTTTAATTGGCCTCCATAGACCTGGTAAAATTTGTCCTGGAATATGGGAATAGCCTCCCACCCATCACTATAGCCATTCCAGAAAAGCAACTATAAAGCTTTAGCACTATACTTAAACTAATAACCCCCTTAACCATAGTTACTGACCCCAAATTGCCGACTTACCCCATGAGGCCAGGAACCTTGGTGGCACATACCTCGCAGGTCTGATGCGGTATGCCAGTTGGAATGCAATAACCTGAGATCACTCTGCCACATATTCCCCCCCTTCTGACAAAGGCCATAGGTCTTTTTCACTTGTATAAACAACCCTCTATGGTCAAAGCACCTAAATAAGGGAGCTGTCTCATTCTGCACTCGGCTTTTCTGGGGAGACACCCCACTTTTCCCTTTTAATGTCAGCCCATAACTTTCACTTCCAACTTGTGGTCGCTGTGCCACAGGACTTTGGTTCTCAGAAAGGGGGTATGGCTTACTGAATAACGCCATGTGCCAACATTTTGCCATAATATATAAACTGAGACTACATAGCTCAAATATGCATCAGATTTTTCAACACTGTGGTAAACGTGATGCGTTTTATGACTGTCTAGTCTAAGTTTACAATGTCTAAGTATTAGGCAGTAATAATAAATCTGTCCTAGTTTCCCTGTCTTGCATTGTAGCCCATCTGACAACACCATGCTGTATATACTTGCCCTTTACTGTATTTTGCGAGCATCCCTAGGATTGTTTGCAAACACCGGAGTTGAAAGGCTAAAACCTCTGCACCTGACAACCTGACACGAACTACCCCTGTATGTCACACTGTATGTTAGCAGCACTCCGAATGCCTGGCATTATAAGAATATTTCTGTGATTTAATCTGCAAGGCCTGGTATGGTAGCACAGCTATAAGTGAGCTATTCATTTCTAACAATTGGTGTGAAATTCCCATGACCTGTCATAAACTGTAATTGGTTTGTTTTTGCCCTTTTAAGTTGCACCTCTAACTCAGCTGCAGTAAATGAGCCATAATAGCTGGTAATATGGGAAGTATTCTTAACTTTTAATCTGGTTACAGACAACTGATTTGAGACTTGAAGCAAAACATAAAATGGATGTTTTTAGACAACATTTCTTGTATTCCCTATTATTGCATTGAAAAGGGGTTTTAAGAAAAAAAACAATTTTATTTTACTTTTTCCGGGGTTCTTTATTTCAATTTTTTTTGAAAGTTTTCTGGCCCCAATTTTTGTTTCCTTTTTAACTTTTGGGTGGAAAGTAGCTTCTTTTCCCTGCAGCCAAAGGGAGCAAAGGGTTTTTTTTTTCTCTAAAAGCTGTTTCCCTTTGCACTGTAAAACTAAAAGTCCCAGGATTCTTTGCTGTGCCTCAGGAGGCAGAACCCAACAGTGTGGCTTCAAAAACTGCTCTGAAAAAAAAGCAAAACACCTTTTGGGGGCAGGTTGATCTCCTTTGGGTCAAAACAGGGATGTTTCCTTTTGGGGGGGAAACCCAAATTTCCCTTTTTTTTCTAAAACCCCTTCCCTGTCCCGTTTGTAACAGGCCCAATTTCCCCCTTTAAATTTTTTTCTATCTTGGTTTTGAGCTGGGGGGCAGAAATTTGGGTTTTGCGAGGGGGGACAACCCCTATTTAAAAACATTTTTTAAAAGAATTTTCACTTGGGGCCCCCCAAAAAAGGGTTGGATATTTGGGTTTTTAAAAAGGTGAAAATTTTAGGGGAAACATAAAATTTTTTTGAATTGTTTTTTTTTAAATTTCTAAATGACCCATCTCTTTCCTTTTTAAAATGCACATTTCCCAAATGTTTCTTTTTTCGGGGACTTTTTGCCAACTTTGGTTTTCCCCCCCGCTTTTTTGTGTTGCATTAAATGCAAACCCTCAAAAAAAATACAACGTTTCTTGCAAAAAATGAACCCTTTAAACAAAAAAAAGGTTTTTTGTTTTTGGAAGGGGAGGGGAGGGGGAAAAACAAAACAAAAACCCGAAAAATAACTGGTTTCCAAAGGGGTTTAAAATTTATAAACCCCAGTCCCCCAAACAGATTGCCAAATTTATGTCTGAAAAGTGGGCCTTTTTTGTTCACACACAGGCAAAGGGGCTAAATTAGATTTTTAGGGTTGGCCTTTTTTTAACACTTTTTTTTAAAAACCCTAAAAAAATTTTTTTGGTCGATACAAATAGTACAAAACAGAATACAGTATAATTTTTCATTGTAAACCAAATTTCAATTTTTAAACCCCAAAAAAACCCCGGCCCCCCCTCCCAAATTTCCATCTCCACATTCAAACAGTAAACATCCATTACAATCCAAAAACAATGCAATATTAAAAAAAATAGTCAAATTTGTTTCCCGTCGTAAAAAAATTTTTAACCCTGACTGTCGGGCAGCCTCCATCCACAAATCCCTACAGATGCAATCCCCCGGAACCCCTACAAAAGAGATTTCCCCCAAAACCCTAAAAGCCTAACCAAGTTTTGCCTTTTTAAACAAATTTTTTAATTTTTCGTTAACCCTTTTACCTTCTTATCATTTTTATTTTCCCCAAATTTAAAAACCTTTTTTTACCATTAGTTGATGGTTGCGTTTCCAAATTTCTTTTCTTTTCTTTTTTCATCCACAAACTTTTTCCATCTTGGGGTTTCCCCCCTCTTTGGACTTATAATTTAAGTTTTATTTCCCGGGAATTTTTAAAAGACCAGCAAAACCCAATGGACATTCCCAAAATTTTAATGGAATTTTTTAGTGGAAAAAAAGCAGTGAGCTCCCCCAAGAACCACAAAAAAGAAAAGAAAACGGGGTTTCCCTTTCTTGCCAAATAAAGCCCTTCACTTACTGGAAAAGAATAAAACGCTGGATGCCATTGAGCTTTTTAAACCCCCAAAACCCAAACCCCTTCCTGGAGGGCCCCAAAGGGCCCCGTTTTTTTGGGAAAGGATAAACAATTTCTGGTAGGGTGGCACACCCAAATTTTCCCCTTTTACTTGGGGGTTTCTGGTCAAAAAGAGTGAATATAAATTTTACCATCAAGCAAAAAAATCAAAGTCCGAAATTACCCCCCTCAAAAATAAATGCAAGAAATTACCCCTTTTTTTGTTTATCCACAGGGGTTTTAAAATTTTTACATAAAGTAAGTGACTCAAAGGACGTTTCGGTGGCTAACTTTTTTCAAAAATAACAATGTATAAGTCTAGTGCAGGAGTAGAAAAAGGGCCTACCCCCAATGGTAGAAGCCTTTTTTAAGGTAAGGTTTAAAAACTAAAAAATTTTGAAAGGTTGAACCGTGGTAAAAAAAATTATAAAGCTTTAATAGAAAACTCTTTAAAAGATCATACACTCACCGGCCACTTTATTAGGTCCCCTTTTGTCCAAACCCTGCTCGTTAACACTTAATTTTAATCAGCCCAATCACATGGGGGAAAACTCTTGCTTTTTAGGCATTAAAAACAGGGTAAGAAAAACCCGCTTTTTAAAAAACCGAGCTCAGTATGGGGAAAAAGTGATTTGAGTGCCTTTGAACGTGGCATGGTTTTGGGCCAAAAGGGGCTGGTCCTGAGTATTTCAGAAACGCTGATCTCCTGGGATTTTACGACAACCTCTCTTGGGTTTTCAGAAAAATGGGCCCCAAAAAGAAAAAAAAATCCAGTGAGCCGTCCGTGGGCGGAAATGCTTGTTGATGCCAGAGGCAAAGGAGAAAAGGGGACTGGGGGTTTGACTATAGAAAGGGAACATGCTCAAAAGCCACCCGTTACAAAAAAGGTAGGCAAGAACATCTCTGAAAGCACAGTACGGCAAAATTTTTAGGCAGATGGGCTACCCCGAAGCACCCCCGGGGACTCCCTTTTACTAAAACAAAACGGGGCTCCAATTTTGCCCAAGTCACGAAATTTGGGCAGTGAAGATTTGGGAAAAAAGTTGCCTGGTCTTGGGTTTTTGATTTCTGCTGCGACATTCGGGTAGGGTCAAAATTTGGATCAAAAACATGAAAATGGACCATCCTGCCTTTTATCAACGGTTCGGCTGGTGGTGGTGGGGTCATTGTGGGAAAAATTTTTTTGGCACTCTTTTTGGGGCCCCCTTGGTACCAATTTGGCATCGTTGCAACACCTTTTGGAATCTACCCCCGAAGAATTGAGGGAGTTCTGAAGGCAAAAGGGGTCCAACCCCGTTACTACATGGTGTCCTAATAAAAATGGCCCCGGGGGAGTGTATATCCCCTGACATTTAAACCCTACGACATATCCTCAACACAATATGAAAATAACGAGGAAGTGGAGGAGCTTCCCTAAAACGTCGCACTTGCTGTGCGTCAGTCTTCGCTCTGAGGTCGGTGTCTCCTGCTCACCGTGCTGGGAGCTTTTTGATGGACTTGTATTCTAAAAGGCAAGCGGGGGGCCCAACTTAAACCTAGATCTTGCCTTTTCTATATCTGGGCCAACAAAAAAGTCGTATGGTTTTTAAAAGCGAGGGTATATGTTCTTTTAAAGAGTTTTCTATTAAAGCTTTATACATTTTTTACCATGGTTCAACCATTTCATATGCTATTGATACAAGCAGGGAGGGAGAACCTGCATAACGTACCCTGGAGGCAGAACTCAGTGAATATAACAGCCAATATTACGGGCAAAACTTCTTTGTTTAAGGATATAACATAAAGCCGAGGTCACTGATACAGATTCCATAAAAATGTTGTCCCATCAGTAAGGGTGCTTTCACACGGTGCGTTTTTGGTACGTTTTTGTGCAGCAATGTACAGCATTAATTGCTGTGCCTTCCTGCACAAAAAATGCATCCAAAAAAATGCACCAAAAACGCACCGTGTGAAAGCACCCTAAAACCTCCCTCCATAAGTCTTATTAGGACACGTGGATGTCATAGAGGGGTGTCCCAGCTCTGAATCACAGAGCTGCAATCTAATGCTACAACAGACAGCTGACTGCCACTGTCCATGCTAGAGTCAGCTGTTTGGTGGTGTCAGTAGATGAATTTACTGCAACGGTTCTGATATGACAGGGGTCGTCAGCAGCCCCGTATTTACTGTTCATGCTGCACTAGGCACAGAGACTGAATATAGTGGGGGGTTTGAAGCATGGGTAATAGTGCACACCTTATTGCCTGTGCTTTATAACCTGCACCACACTTTGCCACAATTAGATTTTTAAGCAAATATCTGGCAGCAAAAGCGTTCCCTAAATCCTGCAAGTCTAATTACTCGCCCATGGATGCCTAGTGGCAAACACAGCCCTGGTTGTCGGTGATAAACCAAAGGACACCCCTGTTTCCTTGCAAATTAATTGCTTTATCTGGTATTGTTTTTGTGTTTGTAAAGTTTTAGGGGTTTTTCTGGGATTTTGCTATCGATCATCTATTCTGAGGATAGGCTGTCGGTGTCGGCACCCCCTTCATCCCTTTAATTGTTTACCATGCACAGCGCTGTACATTTTATAGTGACTGTCTGGTGCTGCAGCTCAGACCCATTTAAAGAGGTGCTTCCATCTCCCTGACTAAGCCACACCAGGATGAGGTCACTCCTTGCCGTGTCTTATCAGCAGCACAGGAGCTTGTTTATGTTCCTTACTGAAAAAACTCGGCTAGGAATAGCAGAGCTGAAATGTCAGTCAGTGCTGTAGAGCTAACAATGGCCTGAACAGGAAGTGGGAGCCTGAAGCTGATTGTGAAGAGCAGGCTCTGGGAAAGAGCCTTATGAGAAAACCCCTTTAACGGAATCGGATGGGGCTGCAATACCAGTAACAGCCACTACCAAATGTATGGCGCTGTAATTGATAAGTAATGAAAGGACATTGATGGATGCTGCAGCACTGCGGCCCATTCAGTTGGCTGCCCTGGTGCAGGGAGTCAGACCCCCACTAATCTAATGTTATTATCATCATCGCCTATACACTTTATTTTCACATTATAATTTATTTCATTATTATTTTTGTGTTTTCGTATACCCTAATTAATATATGTCATCCCCCCTATTTCATAACTCTGCCTTGCACCTTGGAATGTATTGTTATTGTATTGGGATACATTTATGAACTTTATATGAAATTAATAATTTTTTTGGGGTGGTCTATATATAGTCTTTGCTTACTGATATAAAGTATACACCTTCAGTATCTCCTAGTTGATTTGTTGCATGATCTTGCTTTTTTAGTTTAATTTTAATTGTTAGTGTTGCTTTTAGTTATTAGCTTATAAAATAACATACAAATGTTATTTTATTGGCTCTTATTAATTAGATTAGATCTGTTATTATCAGTAGCATTATGTGGGAAAATCCTTAATATAGAATACACAATTTTTTTGAGTCTGTGTTCCTGTGGCAAATGCTTATTTTAACAGTCTTGATGATAGATTCCATGAATACCAGCTGATGCAGCCAACATATATATGTCAGAAAGGTAATGGGTGCCAGGGGGCACATAATTTTATAAAAGCATGTGTAAAGTCAGTTTTACACTCATTACACAGAAGTGATCAAGTGCTGCCATCTACTGATTACTTCTGTTACGTTTGGTCAGGGAAATTCTTAAAACAAAAAGGTTGTGTTCAGATGGTGACCTTTTTTTAATTTTGAAAGAGAAGCTCAGTATTATTCTTTTTAATTGCCTGGCACGGGAAATGAAAGAGAATGTGGATTAAGGTATGTATATGGGTAAATGCTGGTTAACTCCTTCATTCACTGCACCTACATGCTTGAACACACTGGGGCAGATCTAATGATCCTATCTAAAACTTAGAAAAGTTAGTCCTCCAAATTTATCAGTGCAGCTCATGCTCTGTGATAAATTTGGGTAACTTTTTTTGAGTTGTCTAACTTTTTATACTAGTTATTTTTTGGCTTATTCTACACCAAAATTGTGTATTAGAATCCTGAATTTTCCCCTACATTGAAAGTGAATTTCATTTGAGAACTTGTTTGATTTTAAAGGGGTTTTCTCATTACAATGATTAGCTTTTAACATGAAGGGACAGGTGATTTTGAAGATTTTTTCTGAATACATTGCTTTGTTGATCTTTCTTTGGTCAGGAAATAAGGAGCATCTCACTGCCCCACCTCTCCCTGCTCTCTCTTAACTCTCATTGCACTAAGCTGCCGTCAGTGACTCAGTTTGTCCATGGTGGGTCACTTTCTGAGGAGTCTTCTCTCTAGCTTCAAACTTTGAAAGCTTCTCATTTAGCTAAGTAAACACTCTTTGGAGCCTTGTAGCCTGTGTAATTCACTGACATGAGTGCAAGAGATTTAGAAAGCGTAACAAGAATAGCTAGGAACAGCAGAGCTGATGTGTCAATCACTGCTATAGACCCAACCACAGCCTGAAAAGCACGTGTGCTTCTAAAGCTGGCTGTGGCTGTGAAACTGTATGGTGAGAAAACCCCTGTAACATTGAGGGACAATGGGGCAGGTAGTGGATTGTGGGAATACCCTTGAATTTCAGCTGCCATTTCTGCTGTTTCAGATTGCTGACGAGGAAGCTAGGAAGCGCACAAGGCCTTTACGTGTGAAGAAGCTGTATGTCCTGGCTGCTTTACTGGTGGAGCAATATCATACCCACGTGAAGAACACACAGAAAGGGAAACACAAAGGGAAACAGACAGAGGGTAAAGGCGTGGAAGC
>JAODAL010068844.1:0-16627 GCA_025379985.1 Phyllomedusa bahiana
TTTTTAAACCTGAAAAGCCCACATCTCTCTTTTTTTGGGGAAGTGGCCTCTCTACACTAACTTGGGTTGGGGGAAGCGGTGACCAAGGGGAAATTCTAACAATGTCAGGTATAAAGGAATTGCTCAGCCAGTCAGTTTTGATGAATGGTTGAACTCTTCTACTTCTTTGAAAGCAGGTGAAAAATTTTGCTGAAATTTGTTTGTCATGGGAGCAGAATCTCTCCCCTGGGTCAGCGCTTTGCCTGCTCCATGTCGTCATCAATTACACTCCTCATGTGAAAAGGCTGAAGATATGGGAGCAGGAGCACTGGCCGGACCCAATTCCTCTTGCTCTTTGCACTGCATCGAACTAACTGGACCAACTTATTATATATTTTGGGAGTCGGAGACGGTCCCTTTTATGACGACTCCTACTCCTGCAAAATAGGCCACCGACTCCACAACTCCGACTCCACAGCCCTGCATCAAACCCTTATAACTGTAAGGAAACACTTATGAGAAAGTTTGAAAGGTCCCTAATAAGTAATTACAATGGGAAAATAAAATTTATACTGGAGTATTATTTGAGTCTTCCTGACAGCCGGTCATAATAATAATATGGTTCTTCGTTTACCTTCCAAGAGCCATAACCTTTTGTTTTTACATCTACTGTATAAAAGAAAATCCACACAGTGAAGAGGTGGCTGGAATAACCATAATAATAATTATTCCACCACCCTTATTCCACCTTGACTGTTCTGTTCATATATTTACTCTATGGGACCCATTACTATGGAGAGGAATGTTGTACCATTTTAATTTTACTTCTAGATAGGGGTCTACTGCAGTGGCATAAAAGAGATACAGGAGCAGAATGTGTAATACATCAATAAAAGAAAATTGTATGAATTCCTATGATATATCCTATTTTTCGGACTATAAGACGCACCTAGATTTCAGAGCAGAAAAATAGGAAAAAAATCTGAAGCAAAAAGTGAGGACTGGTGTTGTTTTTATCGGTACCATTTTGGGATAGATGCTACTTTTTGATCACTTTTTATTCCAATTTTCTGGGGATATGAAATGACCAAATAACAATTTTGCCGTTTTGAATTTTCTTTCCTCTATGGTGTTCAGCGTATGGGATAAATGATGTTATAGTTTAATAGATTCAACTTTTACAGTCGCAGTGGCACCAATTATGTGTAAATAAAAGGGGGTGATTTAAACTTTTTTTTATTTTTTTACTTTTTTTCCCTACTGTAATACCACTAGGGGGCCCAATCCCTTGTCCCATATACAGCAGTACTTCACTCATTAAACCCTGCCTATGTCTGAATGTGTACATATATGAAGGCTGCGAAAGCCTGAAAGATGCTCCAGCTGCCATGGCAACTGATCACCCCCTGCACTGCCTCTTCCCCACCTTCTCTGTACAGTTTATTCCTAGGCTAAATTCAGTAGCAACACACTTGATATTAGTTTGGGAAATTTGCATAAGCCATGAACCTTGCTGACATTGTAAGTTCCTGATGACACAGCTGCAGTTCTCTACTAACTTGCACAAGAGGTTGTGCGGCAAAGTAATTGATAATGGGAGATTATGCCGGTGAACTGCCCCATTGTAGTGTTTTGTGCCCCTTCGTAGCTGACGTTCATCTCGCACATCGATGGTACATGGTTCTCTGCAATTTCCATTTTGTAGTTCACAAACTGAAATACTGCCAGCCTTGCCATGAAAGTCAATAATCATCCCTTTTTGCAACTGTGACAAATCACCCCTACTACACATGAGAGCAATCGGTTATATGTGTGCAGACAGGCTATCACACAATTTATATACCCACCAAGCCAGCTCACGACATTTGTCTTCCTTCATGAGCTATGCACTGCCGACTTTGAAAGTAGGAATTAGTCATAATAATGTGACACAGTGTATGTGTGTATATAAACATGGGCATATAAAATCCTATGATTAAACAATTTATCTATCCAGACAATTAGCAGTACTTAGATTGCTATTTTCTATGCTTAAAATTACAACGACTCACACAAAAAAAAAAACTTACCGATGACATGGAATCCTTCACACGGTGTCACTACAAAGAAACCGAAGATTCAAAGGTAAGACGTTTGTTATCTGTAATGATGTTACTGTGTGTATCTCCTATCTGCTATCTACTGGCAGCAGCAGACAACTTTAACATAATATTTGAAATTCTAAGTATCTCCAAACAAATATGAAATTTATACTGCATGTGATCTACAATGAGCCAAGAAACTGCAAAGACTTTCGAATAGCTTATTTTTTTTTCCCCACAAAGGGTTGGAGATAAACTGAATTTGTTTAAAGGGGTTTTATCATTTAATTTAATGGTCTTCAGAATAAGGGGACAATGAAAACAAGCAACTTTGCAATTGGATGTCATTAGCAAAGCTGTCTTGTATTCACAGTTTTCCTTATCTTGTGTTTCTGTTTACACTGATATCCAGTGCTGGCCGGATCCCTCCTCCTTGCATTTCACTAGCTGAGAGCTCATTTACATTCTGTTCAGCCCCCTCCCCCATCCTATTCATGGGAGCATTCCTGTGTCTCTCACTCAGAGTAAGGGACCGTCACATTTTCACTTTACACAGCCAGAAGAAACAGAATTACACTGAAGGACTTACACAATCAGGAAACAGCACAATTTGTGTCGATCCCTGCCTGACTCAGAGTTAGGGGCCGTAGCATTTTCTCTCTGCACACCCAGCAGAAACAGACTGCAGCAGATTCTACAATCAGAAAACAGCACAGTTGTGTCTCGGTGCCTAACTCTCCTGCATAGAAGGGAGATCTGTGCCATTCATAAAAAGCTGGATTCAACTGTAACAGATCTCCAGCTGTGAGAGCAGAAGAGATCAGTGCTCAGTCTAGATTGAATGCAGCCTGTGGTATGTATGAAGCTCTTATAAATAAGACTACATAGGGAAAGACACAGTGACGTGGACTCAGAGAGGGGGGGGGGGAGTCTGGGGAGCCAGCAAGAACAGTGAAGGGGGGATGATGTCACCCAGCTGGGAGGGGAAGAAACACCCCCCCGCATTTCTAGAGTTGAGAAGCTGAGAGCAGTGTGAATCAGCCGAATTAAGGAAGTGATACATCCCCTTTAACAAAAATTTTATTAGGTTTTCAGACAAAACGAAAGAGCATGACATCAGAGAAGGCTTCTCACAGAGCCTATGTAATAAATGCAAAGGGTCACATGTATGAAAACTGTAGGTCTAAAATTCACTTTGTTGCCTATAGCAACCAATCAGAGCGCCCCTTTTCATTTCATTTAGTTCGCTTGAAAAATTAAAGGGACGCTCTGATTGGTTGCTATGGGTAAAAAAGTGAATTTTAGACCTAGACAGTTTTCATACATGTGGCCCAAAGTGTTACATAGATAATGTCATTTTTTTTTTTACAAGATAAACTTTATAACTTACAATAAGGTCTATGCTGGATTTGACCCATTTATGACTTGTGCTTGTTAGTTTATATTGTTCCAGTTTCTTGAAAAAAATTAGTGTTGGTTTCCCCAAAATCAGCAGTTATGTTTTATGGCTAAAAGGGAAACCAAAATTGGTAACCAATTGACTTTTGATATACAGTATCAGCCCTAATGTAGTCCCCCAAGAAAATAAGGTACAAATTTGTACACTTTTGACCAAAGGGAAATTTTCTTGTACATTTTTAACATATAGACCCCAAAGAATAATTGCAATTCGAGATCAGTGGTATTATGGAATGTTTCATCTAAGGTAAATGAAGAACGTATGCCTCTATGTAGCGGGTAGCCCCTTTTTTCATGTAAAAGCCCCTGATTCCTTGCCTTCATGCATTCTGTCTGAAGAACCGAAGTTTGCAGGAAACGAGGTCTGTCAATCTGAAATACTCCATGATAGCTAAGCAGAGCTGTCTTAACGTAATTAGGGGCCCCTGGGCAGAAATGCAGTGGGCCCAAACCAAAAATGACATCCATAGGTCTCCCTGTAGTCCCCCCAAACCACCATATTATCACCCCCATTATGTCTGGACCGGCACCCTACAAGACAAATTAGCAGGGCAGGGGCCTTTGGTTCCCTTTCCCCACCTGTTTTAAAAACGTTTTCCATTCTAAAAAACAAAACCATTAAAAAAGGAAAAACCAAACCAAGGGATCAGGGTATGTGTTTTTTCCTGGGGACTATAACCCCAAACAGAGGCCCCTTACTTGGGGGGCCCCCCGGGCAATCCCTGTGGGCCCAGGGAAAAGATGGCCCTGTAGCTAAGTTTACCTTCTTCAATGGTTATTCCTTTGGCTAATGGGATGACTGCATCCAGCAATACATCCTCCGCACTGATAGCCATTCTTTTGTGCCTGTATAGAAACACTCTGTGAAGACAAGCAAAGAACACCAATCAAGTTACAGATGTCTACTGACCTCAACCGAAGCATTTATGACATAAGGGGAAACCCCCCTGTTGTTACGCAATTGTCATAGATATGAAAACTAATGCCTGAACATGTTAAAATTAGCTGTATTTAGATACTGTTGGAAATTTCCAAAATTAACATTTCCAGTGACAACATTTTTTTGGGGACATAATTAAACCACCAAAATCATGGTGCCATAGGTTCTTTAAGTTTCATTGTCATGGTGCTTTGGTCATTTTTGATAACTATAAAATGCTTTAAAATGGTTAAAGATTTTGCATATTTTGAGTTTAAATTTAAAGCATATTCTGCATTGTTTGTAATCATTTTAAAAAAAAAAATGTTGAAAATGTACAGTACATGACACTTTTGGCCACATACATGAAAACTGTCTTGGTTTAAAATTCACTTTGTTGCCCATAGAAACCAATCAGAGCACCCCTTTAATTTTTCCTGAGCTCTATATGAAATGCAAAGGGCGCTCTGATTTGTTGCTATGGGCAACTAATGAGTTCTAGGGTTGTTTTCAAACGTTTTTTTAGATCCTTTTTTTATCTGTTTTTCGGACCCCAAAAAGGATTAAAAAAAACGTATCTAAAAATGCCATTGTGTTTTTCATGGTTTCATGAAAAAAAGATTTTGTTCAGATAGTGATCGCTGCTGCGTGTCTGCGTTTTTCAATGATTTTTTTGGATCCGTTTTAAAAATTGAGTGTCAAATTCTTTTTGTGTTTTACGCAAAGTGAAATCCCCATAGGGAAAAAATGGGGTGCGCTTTTGGAGCCCCAAAAAAAGGGTCCAAAAATTTCAACATACTTTTTGGTACTTTTGGATGCGCTTTTGATTGAAAACAATCCCCAAAAAAAGATTTGGTTTAAATTTTAAAAGTAATACTAAATCGGCCCCTTGAGGTTATTTGATCAGAAGAACTGTTTGAATTTAGTAACCCAATGACCAATGAGGGGTTTAACATTTTACATTGTTTAAAATTTTAAAAGCTTTTTATGTATTGAATTAATAAAAAAAAGGTTTTTTTTTATAGAAAGTTTAGTTTTTCAGTTTTTTTTAAATTTAAAACCACCAAAAAAAAAAAAACAAAACAAAAAAAAAACCAACAAAAAACCCCCAAACAAAAAAAAAGTTTTTTAAACAAACAAAAAAAAAATTTTTAAAAAACACTTAAAAACTTTTACCCCATCCCCTCATTTGGCTTCAAAAACTTAAAACTTTCATTTATCCTTATTCTTGTAAAAACCCTTTAAATTCTTCGTTTTCCCCTTACTACTTTTAGGGGAAAAAAATAAAATCCAATCCCCCTATCCCCTCCCTTTACATACCAAAATTTAACCACTTTACTTAATAAAAGAGGGCAATTTTTCTAAGTTCAAAAACAATCAAAAAACCCCCATTTTTAAACTACCCTTCCTACTTTCTTTAAAAAAAAATTATTCATATTACTTAAAAACAAACCCCTTTTAAACTACAACCCTTTAATTTAAATTTAAAAAATTCCAAAAAAACCTCAAAACCATTAAAACCCCTCTCATTTTTAACGTTTTTATCTTATCTTTTTTAATGCGTTTTTCTTTATTAAAAATATAAAAATGGACCCAAAATGCATTAAACAACCCCCCCCAAAAAAAATTTTTTTAACCCCCCGAAAAAAAATTTCAATAATTTTTCCTTTGTCCTATAATGTTATTTAAAAAAAAGGTTAAAGATGATATATCTTTTTATACTTACGCTGCAGTTTCTTTGCTTTCTACCAGTCCCATGAGTCTGGTTTCATTGCTGTGATGGTTGATGAGGATTCCTAGCACCGCATGATAGAATAGGTCAAGGATTACAATGAGGATATTTTGATGTTTACTTACAGTTTAGTTTTTCAATACGAAATTCATATCTAACACAGATTAACATCCGTGTAGACTTGTAGTTATTGAATTTATCAACAACTTTTATCATTAAAGGGATTACATCACAAAACACTATTTTTTTCAGAATGTCATATGTTCGGTGCTGGAAAGAAGAAGCTGCTTCCAGTGTGATGATTTTTATTAGTCAGGACTTAGGCTAGGTTCTCACGGTGTAATTGCGGGACGTATTTCGCCCCGCAATTATGCCGTGTATACAGGGTCTGGGGAGGAGGTGGCAGCTGGCCGGCCCCATAGACATTCATTATTCTCGATGCGTATACGCCGTGAATAATTCACATGTCACTTATCTCCCCCCGCGGCGTATTGTGCGAGCAGGGAGAGGAGACGTAATCCATAGTTCTCTATGAGAACTGTGGATTACCGTAATTATTGGGATGTATTTCGCCCCGTATTTCGCGCAGTACAGCGTGAAATACGGGACAAAATACATCCCAGTTTTAGCCGTGTGAACATTGCCTTAAAGTAGCAGTTGATGGCTTGTGTTCAAGAGGATCCAGATGGTGGGACTGAGCATGTGTGACCATCAGCAATGGACACATTAGGTGGACACTCTACAAAATATTAAAAAAACACGTAACAGCAATTTCTAGAGAATGGAGCATTTTTTCTTAAAGAGTTTTCTGTAAAACCCCTGTACTGGCTAGGACTATGGTAAGACAATAACCAGTACCTCTATAGCCACTACTAGGGCTCCAGTGTTCCCCTCCGGTCCCTTAGTAGTGACATACATTGCCTACATGACCATACAATCAATGGCTCGCATGTACAGCATGTGACCATCAATGCCAATGACTGGCTGCAAGGTCACATGAGTGCTATATGTGATGTCAATGCTGGGGGATCAGTCAGGAACAGCGGAGCTCTGGCAGCACTAGAATAGTTTTTTTTTGTTACTACGGTTCCAGCCAGTACAGGGTTTTCCTAAAGTATCTGAAAATTTAGTTGTGGAACAACCACTTTAGAGTGGTTCACTGGCAGTAAAGAAAAGTGAAACCACAATATACTCTAATGTGGGCTTTGTTCACACCAGCATAAGGACCCATGATGGATATAACAGATCCCTTACAATTCTTTAAAATAACTATTGGACATATGAACAGTCAGATCCTAGAAACCGTGGCTCCAACGGAGGCAGTATTTTTTTTTTTACATATGAACTGCCATTTTCTAAAGAGCTTGAAAAATAGACGAAATGGCAAAATAATATAATCAACAAACTTAAAATATGTTTATCACAGCTAGCAGCAAATACACAAATACTGATACGATACACAACTGTATTTGTTTAATAGCTGAATGTTCCAGCTTTCCGAAACATCCTTCAAGCAAATTAAATTATCTTAATAAGTGGCACATGTTTTTCCAGATCGAGTAGAGTAAAAAAATTCCCAACAAAAAATCCCAATTAATAGTATGCTGCTCCTCCTTTGAGACGTGTACGTCACTAGTGACAAATAATATTCTACATCAAGCTGCTCCTAACGTTCTTAGTGGACAGGTCAGTTTTGCAGGATGAAGCCTTGCCCTGGACCAATTTTTTAATTACCATCATAATTTATTGAGATCAGGACACTCGGGCTGGGTTCTCACTGTGTTTTTGATATGTATTTTACAGTGCTGATTGTAAACCAAGACCAGGAATGGGTCCAAAACAAACAAGGTCCAAGCCTCTTTATTATACTTTTTCTTTCTGTAGGTTTTATTCCTGGTTTTGGCTTACAATCAGCGCTGCAAAATACTCATCAAAAAATGGTGCGAACCTTGCCTTAGCTGATATGTCTTTCCTAAAGAATAGCTGTTTTTTTGCTCTGACAAGATGTATTACCATCCTGAGAAATTCATCACTAACAAACGAATTTTCTATCAATAAAACAACAAAAGTGACCAAAATTTCCATTTTCACCTGAGATTCCACCTGCTTTGCCTTACCTGCAACCTCATATTATCACATTGTTCTCTTTTGTTCTGTTGTTAGTGCTGGTTTTCATTTGGCTTTACTTCATGTCCCATTTCATTCAACCAATTGTTCATAGTTCTGTCGCAACCCTTATTGTCTGTTTATGCAGACTTGTTATGCAGGTACGTTTTATATTATCAGGGTATATTGCTTTGTGTTTCCTATCTTAATCCTGACATCTTTGTTGAATTTCCATTATGAAGGAGTTTTAGATTCCTTTCCATTGTTTCAGTTGACGACTCTTTTGTTGATTTCCTAAAAATTAGCCACGTCCTACTGCTTGGTAAAGTCTGTAAGCACTTTCCCTTTGTCACGATCCACCCGACACCCATTCTGAGTCGCGGATATGGCCATGTTCCTGCTGCTGCAGCGGTTTTGTTGATTCTGCTGTGTCGGCTGCTGTATACTTACCCGTCCCGGTTCCTGTCCCTGCTGTGGCATGCTGCACTTGTAGTTCCATGTTCCACAGCAGATAGTAGTTGTGCAACGACAAGTTCTAGCATGCCATTGCAGCACATTATGTGAAATCTTCTTAAGAAAGGGCACAGACAGCAAAACAAATGTAAAAACCCTTCCCTGCACTATCTGAAACGAAAAAAAAAAAAAAGTTTGTCCTGGAGTTATATTCAATAAATATCCCTGTTCTGAATTACATACAAATTCAACTTAAGAACAAACCTACAGTGCCTATCCTGCTCGTAACCCGGGGACTGCCTGTATTGGGTGTCCATTACAGTCTATATTGATATGGTCATGTTAGCAAATACTGCCCTCTCTCTAAATGTTGTGTGGTGTAGTTGAAAGCAGAACAGTTTTACATGACTCCTTTTGTGCTTAGTCTGTTAGACCTGAATAGTCTGTAACTGATGCGGCTTTGTAAGTAAACCGCTGACTAGCCATTTCTGAACTTGTTTAAAAAACTAAAACAGGAAAGAGAACGAGAAGTAAGCTATTTCTATGAGTTTTGCTGCATTATCTGCTTTCATTCTGTCTGACAATGTGCGCTGAATTGTTTAGTGGCATTTCGAAGCAATTCAGGAATTCAGATTTCTTGGTTTACTATCCGTTACACTTCCTGGCAAGGAATCCTGCTGAAAGTAACTATGAGCAGTTTGTAAAGTAAATAAATAGGAAGCAGACACACATGTATAAGAAACAGATGCAAAAAGGCAACCCGTTCATTTAATTATCTGGCCTTATAATTGAGAGGGATTGTGGCAAAGTTTTATGCACAGACCCTGTATGGCATCACACAGAGTCTCTTTAGCTCCAACAAGTTCCCATTAAAGTCACATCGATTAGCTTTAAACATGTAGGCAAAGGTAAATAAAGATTATAAAATACATGTCTTTTCTGACTTTGCTTCATTTTAGTTAGAGCAGTTCTGCTCGTTTGCAGAAGGTTTCCTAGGTTAACGACCATAGCCTCTATTCTAGCAGAATAGCAGCCTCCATTCTAGCAGACCGGGCTGGTGACATTATTCCCTGAAGTGTCTTATCAGCAGCACAGAAGCTTGTTTATCGTTCTTGCTGACAATCTTTAACCCTTCAGTGTTTGATAGCCTTGTATCCTGCTGTTAAAACCCCTCCATCACCAATGTCCCTCCAACAGGCTCAGATAGGAATAGCAGAGCTAAAATGTCAGTCAATAATGTAGAACCACCCATAGCCTGACCAGAAAGTGGGATCCTGGAACTGTCTTTTAAGAGCAGACTCTGAAACTGCCTAATGGGAAAACCTATTCAAGACCACATACAACAAAGAAAGCCATGAGTTTTTTCTCTATGTGGGTCTCATTATGAAACTGGAAGCACATAAGGCTAGAGTATGGACCATTGCACTCTATGTGTTTCTCTTTATTAAATTGGAGGCACATGGAGGTACAGTATGGCCCATAACTCTCTACACATTTCTCTTAATTAAACTGGAGGCAAATGGAGGTACAGTATGGCCCATAACTCTCTACACATTTCTCTTGATAAAACTGAAGGCACATGTAGGTACTGCAAGGGACATAGCACTCTACGTGTTTCTCTTTATTAAACTGGAGGCATGTTGAGGTACAGTATGGCCCATAGCACTCTACTTGTGTCTCTTTACTAAACTGGAGGCACATGGAGGTACAGTATGGACAATAGCACTCTACTTGTGTCTCTTTACTAAACTGGAGGCATATGGAGGTACAGTATTGGCCAAATGACTCTACGGGTGCTGTTTTACACATGTATGCAATACATATCTGAAATATGGATGTGTGCATGAGGTGACATAGACAACCCACCGGAAAGCATTTTAGATCTGGTACTGTAAAGGATACTACAGTGCAATTCTCTCCTTGATCCAGTGTGTCCTGGATTGCTATAGATTGGTCCATAACTGAAATTATAAAAACCAAGTTAAAAAGTCTTAAAATTACAAAATTCATTTACAACTTACCTACCTTGCTTTATAGATAAATAAGAGCTAAAACATTAGATTCCTGTGGCATTGAGTTTCTAACATTGAGTGAATACAGTGATCCCTCAACATACAGTATTAATTGGTTCTAGGGTGACCATTGTATGTTGAAACCATTGTATGCTGAAACCATAACCAAATGGAAAATTGGCAATTGGTTCAGAGGCCCCAAAATGTGACCCAACATAATACAATATGAAGATTAAAGATAGTTTTACACATAACTATTACAGATAAAAAAGTCCTTACACATAACAACCAGAGAGAGCTGCTGGAGGCTGAAAAATCATTTTCTATTTTGAAGACAGAAGCTTCTTTGGTTCATGTTCTTTTTACACAATGTACCAGAAAAAACAAAATGGGGCCCTTACCTTGTGCCTAAAGCAGCCGCTCATCCTGGTACATGTAAAGAGCAGTACAGAACATGTAGTACCACACTGTACTCTAGAGAGGTGCTACTACACCGCCAATCACTGCATACACTTCACTAATACAGAGGTTCATGATAATGTTTATGATAAGTGGCTAAATAAGTGTATGGGACATTGTATCTTAAAACAACACTCAACATACAACATCAAAGGAAGACCATTGTATGTTGAAACATTGTATTCTGAGGCCAGTGTATGTAACTTATAGGTGTTGTCTCACTACAAGGATTGATTTTTAAGTTAAAGATCTTGTAAAAACTAGTCACTTTGCAATATATATCCATCAACAGTATCCTACCTATTCTGAAATATCCCCTGTTGTATGGGCTGCATCAGCTCCTCATATCGCTATCGCTACAGACCTGTTCAATCTCTCCTGATAGGTTGCCAGCAATGGTTGCTATAGATACAGACCTGGCTTCTACTACAGCCTAGTAGAAGCCAGTAAACACGCCCCTGAATTCAAAGTGAAACCAAGAAAACAGGACTAAGGTAAGATGAATCAATGTAGTGAGACAACCCCTTTAAGGGACCGCTGTGCTGGTTTTGATGTGTCAGTTGAATAGAGTCTGATACTATAAGAATGGGCTCATATAGATTTTTTATGAGATTTCTGGCATGGATTTCTCATTGGAATCCATGTGGAAAGTGTATGAGATCTCCATCCCATCGTTTTTATGGGAATCTGCACTGTTGAAAAAAATAATAATTGACGTTGCTTCTTTTATGCAAATCCCAACAGATTCTGATTGAATATCCCTGATGTCGATTAACCTAATTGAAATAAGGGTTGATCTGCATCCAAAACTGCGGTAAAACCCTCGGCTACAAAGTGAAAATCCCCGGTAGATATCAGACTATAAGGCAGAGGTTTCCAGATTTTTTTTTTTACCTTGAGAGACACTTTTACATTAAAGGTGTTGTCAGGTTTAGAAGTATTTTTAAGGGGAACTTATCAGGTGGCTTATACTATATATATACTAAAAATGAGCTTTGTGATATATAGATTTATAGGATTTGAAGTAAGAAGCAGAGAGTAACAGAAATGTAAAGTACTTCTGACTCCACCAATATACAGTGATTGACAGTTTGCTCTGTACGCACTCTAATTCAGGGAAAGCTGTAAATGAGTGTATGTGAGGTAAGCAGGACTCCTACTGTCAGTTACGGAGTCCGGTCATTATTTTATTTGCTTTTTATTCAGAAATCTTGCTCCAAATCATATAATCTTATATACCCCAGAGCTCAGCTTCTCTCCCTCTATCACATCCTGCTCTCAGATAGGGCAGCATAAACCACCTGACAAGTTCATTTCAAATACAATATTCCCTCACAGTACAATATGATGTACATGACAATGTCAAGACAGGGAGTATGATGCCGGCTCAGAAGCTCAGGCCGCTACATAGATGGCAGCCGCAAGCAGTTTACAGCATAGGATCTGAGTCTTTTAGCACCTGTGGTATCTATGCCGTTAGATGGACAGAGGGGGTAATTCTGTCACATGGTCAACTCCCTGTAATGCAGCTCTGGGGTACCAGCTAAGGACCACCTAAAGGCCCTGAGTCTGCCATCTTAGTATGCCTATTACACCCAGGCAGTGTAATACAATTGTAGTGAAAGTAATGCACACTGCAATACATGACTGCACATCAAACAATCACATACTAATGTCTAAACATGTTTTTTCAAAAGTATGCAAAATACATTAACAAAATAAACACCTTTTCCCATTTATCATATAAAAACAATGAAAAAAACCCAATCGTTTTTCATGCATCCACAAAGTCTTATAAAATTAAGTATTACCTATTTTTTTCTGCATAGTAATAAAAACAATAAAAGCACTCAATGCTAGATTTCAAGTTTTTGGCCACTTTATCTCCCCAGGAATGCTGGATAAAAAGTGATCAAAATGTTTCATGTATTCCAATATGATACCTGTACCAACTACAGCTCACCTCACAAAAAATAAGCTCTCACATCTCATCACAGGGCTAAAAGGAAAAAAAACTCGGTTGGGGAAAGCCAAAAAAAAACTTTTTAAAATAACTTTTTTATTTAAAGTACTTGACCATAACAAATGCCATACACATTTGGTATCACCAGAATCAGTCTGAACACTATAGATAAGTCCATAAAAAAGAAACCCCCCAAAACAATGGTGAAATTGTGTTATTTTTACATTCCACCCCAAACATACTTTTTATTTGATTTTGCAGAACATTCTATGCAGGGCTGTGGAATCGGAGCCTATTTTGCAGGAGTCGGAGTTGAAGTCGTTATAAAATGGACTGACTCCGACTCCCAAAATATATAATTACTTGGTCCAGTTAGTTTGATGTAGTGCAAAGAGCAAGATAAATTGGGTCCGGCCAGTGCTACTGCTCCCATATCTTCAGCCTTATCACATGAGGAGTGTAATTGATGACATGGAGCAGGCAAAGCACTGTCCCAGGAGAAAAGATTCCGCTCCCATGGCAAACAGATTTCAGCAAAATTTTTCACCTGCTTTCAAAGAAGTAGGAGAGTTCAACCATTCATCAAAACTGACTGTGGCTGAGGCAATTCCTTTATACCCTGACATTGTTAGAGATGTGGTCACCGCTTTGCCCCAACCCAAGTTAGTGTAGAGAGGCCGATCTCTAGCCTGGAAATATTGAGATCAGATGTGAGGTCATGTATGCAGGATCCGATGGAAGCAGTACTATTTCTCAGAAAAAATTCAGAGACTCCACAAATGTTCCTGCAGCGTTTTGCATATTTACAATTTTTTTGTGTTCATATCCAATAAATATATTTACACTGACAAGTAAAAGGGTAACAATGTTTTGAATTTGTGACTTTCAGGTTCCATATCTCACCATCCACTACAGCAATCAAAGTGAGATTACCATAATTTTATAGACAATCATCTTGCTATCTTATACATAACTTTGACCTGTAACTATTTAGCATATGCTTAATTCTGCAGATTCTTGTCATGTAACTACATTGTTACTGTTTTGCTCCTGGTAGTGGAACAATCTTTTTCTCCTTGTATTCTAGAAATTACAACCTGTTCTCACATTCCCTAATACAGGCATCTTCAAACTGCGGCCCTCCAGCTGTTGGGAAGCTACAACTCCATCATGCATTTCTATACAGGCAGTCCCCGGGTTACAAACGGGATAGGGACTGTAGGTTTGTTCTTAAGTTGAAATTGTATGTAAGTCGGAACAGGTGTATTTATTAAATGTAATTCCAGCAAAAAATAATAATTTCGTTTTGGATAGTGCAGAGAACAGTTTTTACATTTGTTTTGCTGTTTGTGCCCTTTTTTTTAGAAGATTTCACCTAACGTTCTGTATCTCATGTGCAGCTGTGGCATGCTGGCACTTGGTTATCATGGGGCGTGACTCAGTGTTGAATGTCAGCCACGCCCCATAAGTCTCCGTTTGTAACTAGGGGACGTATGTAAGTCGAAACGATTTAAGTCGGGGACTGCCTGTAATCTATAACAGTGGGAATGATGGGAGTTGTAGTTTCCCAACAGCTGGAGGGCCGCAGTTTGAGGATGCCTGCCCTAATAGCTCAGTGTGTTATTAGGCTAATTTCCAAGTAAAAGGTCTCTGGTTCGAGCAGCCATGAAGATTTCCCAAGAAAGGAGAAACAGCATCATCCAGCTCATCAATAGCGTCTCTGGGCCAAGAAAATTGACAAACTGCATCATGTGAGGCCCTGACAGCTGGAAGAATAGGAAATGAAGTCCGTCCATTCATTCCAAACCCAAGAGGTGACGTCCAGAGAAAATATCAGCGTCAACAAGTCGCTCATCACAAGGTCGATCTGTTCTGGCGTGACAAACATAGCAGTAAAGGCGGCTCGTAGGCTTCATAAGAGTGAGATCATAGAGGTCCATGCAAGCACCAGGCAACATGCAGTACACAGGGCTGGAATGATGGCCCGAAAAAAGGTGATGAAGCCTCAAATTCAATCTCGTTATAAGAAGCGTTGGTTCGAGTTTGCAAAAAAGTACGAAAAATGGAAGACTGGAAACAGGTGATTTGGAGCAATGAGATGAAAGTCAATAGAGCAGGCTTTGCAAATGGGTTTGGAAGAATTGGGCTAATGGATCAAGAAATTGAAGAACTTGTCAAGTTCGGTGGAGGAAGCCTGAGGATATGGCGAAGTTTCACAGCCAAAGATGTTGGATACTTAACCAGGATCAATGTTGATCTCGATGCTGAGCTATATGTGAGTGTCCTAGAAGATGATTTATTTCATATACTTGAGTACTATGGGTATGAAAAGGACGACATAATGTTCTAGCAGGACAACAGCCTGAAGGTTGGAGAAGGAACGGTTCAATGACAATGAAGTAGAGTTGCTGTATTGGTCTCCACAGTCCTGAGACCTCAACCCAATTGAACACTTGTGAGTAGAGTTGAAGAAAAAACTGTATTTGTATCCAAGTCCAGTCTGCACCAACATTGGGAATGTGTAGAAGAGACCTGGGATCAGATTTTTTTTCAATACATTCTTTATTCTGATCCAGAGCATTCACAGAAGGATTCAGGCAGTATTGAAAATCAAAAAGGTGGATTTCCCAAATACTAACAAAATAATAAAAATTAACATTTTGATTTTTAGGAGCATAACCGTAACAATGCAGTTACAGGAAAGAATCTGCAGAACTAAGCAGATGCTAAATACTTGCAAGTCAAATTTATGTATAAGATAGGTAAGATGACTGTATATAAAATGACAGTAGCCTCATGTACAAAGCTGTAGTGGATGGAGGGATATGGAGCCTAAAAGTTAAAAGATCAAAACATTGTTACCATTTTGTTTGTCAGTGTATGTTCTACCTAAATAGCTTGACTATTGTATCATAAGGTGATAAACAGCCTGATGTTACCATTTTAGCAAAGTTATCATTTAAACATGTGCCATGTATGAGGGAGTGGGAGTTGGGAGTAGGAGGTTTGGGAAATTGAGGAGTCGGAGCTTTGGCTTGCCGACTCCACAGCCCTGATTCTATGCCACGTTAAATAGAACCACTAAAATATATACCTCTTACATATACTGTGTATACTGTATAGACTGTGTCTATGTAAGGGGTTATACTTATGTAAGGCTGGTGGCACAGGCAGTTGCCATGGGAAACCAGGGAGTAGGATGGCCTGGTTATGACAAGGGAACCGTAACTAAGTTCAGGCAGGCAGTTTGGGCCTGTGTATTTAGTGTGCGGTGAGTCAGGAGGAGCTGGGCAAGCCAATCAGCAAGCTTGAGGGGTTGAGCTGGTCTGAGGAGAAGGTGGGCCAGCTGGTGCTGAGAGGGGATGAAGCTGCAGTTAGTGACAGTTAAGAGAGAGAGTTGACAGTTGTTGGGGCCGGTTCAAACAGGATAAGATGAGAAATTTAGAATCAGAAGGAAAGGGTTGC
>JAODAL010068845.1:0-16627 GCA_025379985.1 Phyllomedusa bahiana
GGAAGTTTTGCACGTTATGGAGGAACTAGGGAATGATTCCCCGCAATTGGCGACTCGCCACCTCCAGATTGGGAAGATGGTTAGTCTTTTGCATTCGGACCGCTATAATCCTTTGCTGCTAAACCGAAATGTGCTCCCCTCTCTCGACATTTGCTACTTGTGGTTCCTTTTCTCGCCCATCGCTCGTGGTGTGACATCTTTATAGGCTTGGGGACCGGCGCACACACTGTTATTTAATATTTACTGGTTACTTTTGCTGTCTTAAGTTTTATCATACGATGCGCATGTAAATTGGGTGCAACAACCTTTTGCGACTTTCAGGGGTTGCAGCCTACAGGCCCTGAGAGTGTAGGACCCACCCTCAGACGGCATCCCAGCGGTTTTAAATTTTCAGTGTTGGGGTCGTGGAGGTTGCTTGCTTCCAATAGCCCCTATCCATCTGAAAGCTCTTACGCATAACCGTTCCGATACTGTTTTCGTTTCATACTTGGGGCCTCCAGTGCTTTTATGCGCAAATTCTTTTCATTCACTTGTGCTTGCTTTTATTGTTTAATAAAATCTTTTTGAATATGAAAAAAAAAAAAAAAAAATTTAAAAAGGTATGGAGAGTTTTTTGACAGTTCTTATTGAAAAGGCAAATCCAGCTATTTTAAATCTCTTAATTTTTTTACGCCAACTAGGATTAGAAACAGAATTTCAAATCCCTGTGAAATGCGGTCTGATGGAAAAACCTTTAAGACAAAATCAACGTGTCTTCCTTCAGTCCCAGGGATTTACAACTCCCCAAATAGGACTGGGAATTGATAGTTTTCAACAAAACTTTCATAAAATCCCGATTAGCGCCAAACTGAGATGCAACGGTGCGATTAAAACTATTAAAAAGTTACCGGATGAAAAAATTTGCGTTTTTTGCAGCAAGACACACGAGAACGGGTTCTAGAAAATTTCTGTATCAAATTTAAGTACAAGGTGGTCTTTGAACAAAACTGGGCTGCACCAATTGAAATATGCTATTAAAAGTTAATACGGATAATTAAAGGTGTTTTTGGGCACCAATGAAATACACTAACAGTTACTAGAATATTTCTGTATCCTAATTTAAAGTACAAGGTGGCTCTTTGAACAAAACTGGGATGCACAAAATTTAAAAGGTAAAAATTTCCACCTTAGGTGCGAGGTGTGCTGGCCAAAAGTGGTAAAAAAATGCCATTTCAATGCAGGTTCAAAAGCAGAGTCTGGGTGCACAATATGCACCCCCTTTCCAAAGCCAGCTGTCTGTCTGTTCGTCTCCCCCACCCCTGCATCTTGTCAACTCTAGATGCTTTTTATAAGTCTCTGTCTAACTTAAGTATAAAAATTCTTAATCTCCCTACCTAAACGGCCACTTTATTAGGTAACCTGTCCAACTGCTCGTTAACACTTAATTTCTAATCAGCCAATTCCCCATGGCGGCAAACTCAGTGCATTTAGGCATGTAGACATGGTCAAGACATCTCCTGCAGTTCAAACCGAGCATCAGTATGGGGAAGAAAGGTGATTTGGTACCTTTGAACGTGGCATGGTTGTTGGTGCCAGAAGGGCTGGTCTGAGTATTTCAGAAACTGTGTTTTCCTGGGGTTTTTTACGCCAAACCATCTCTAGGGTTTACGAGAATGTCCGAAAAAGAAAAAAACCCAGTGAGCGGCAGTCCCGTGGGCGGAAATGCCTTGGTTTATGCCCGAGGTCAAAGGAGGATGGGCAGACTGGTTCGAGCTGATAGAATGGCAACATTTCTCAATTGCCACCCCTTACAACCAAGGTAGGCAGAAGAGCAAACTCTGAATGCACAGTACGGCGAACTTTGAGGCAGATGGGGGTACGCAGCAGAAGACCACACCGGGTGCCACTCCTTTCAGCTTAAGAACAGGAAAAATGAGGGGCCCAATTTGCCCCCCAAAATCATCGAAAATTGGACGTAGAAGATTGGGAAAAAAGTTTTCCCCGGGCTGGGTGATCTCATTTCCCGCTGGGGGCATTCGGGTGGTTGGGGCAGAATTTTTGGGGTCAACAACATGAAAACAGGGTTAAACCTTCCTTTTTATCAAGGTTTTAGGCGGGGTGGTGGGGTCATGGTGGGGGAAAATTTTCTTGGCATCCTTTTGGGCCCCTTTTGGTTCCCCAAAAAGGCATCGTTGCAAACCCACTTTCAGCAGGTTTTTTGCGGGGGGCCTTTTCATAAAGCTGGGAAACTTTTCAAGGTTTCTTGAAAAGACAATTTAGTTCACTGGGACTCAAAAAGGGCCCCACAATCACCAGATCCAAAACCCAAAAGAGCATCGGGTTTAAAGGGGGTGGAAAGGGGGTTCCATCATGGGATGTTCAGCCGACTAAAACTGCGGCAAAAAATTTTTGATGCCCTCATGTCAATATGGACCCCAAAAACTCTGGGAATGCTTCCCGAAACCCTTTTTAATCTATGCCAAAGAAAAATTTAGGCGTTCTGAAGGCAAAAGGGGGTCCAAAAAAAGGTTTTCAGCAGGTTAAACCCAAAAAAGGGGCCGGGGATGTATAATTTTTAATGTTTACTGCTAAAAGCATAGTTTCTTATGAATAAAGGAAGAATTTTTCTCTGACGAGCGTAATTTAGAGGGCACGCAGCCAAATCTTGCTCTAGTGGAGACACTGAAACACTGTTTCTGAAAAGGGGAAACCCAGTTTTATGCCAAACGAGGGCATGTATTTTTCCAGCCAATGACAACCATACACATCACAGTCATGAGGTTGCACACCCAGCTCACCCTGCTCTCTGCTGATTTGCTGGCTGCCAAAATGACATGAAGCGTCGAAAATGGCGCGTTAGTAATAGATTATCTGCAAAATGTCACCTAAAATATCACGTGATCGGAAATTTCCGATCAACCTAAAAATCGTGCCGATTTCAACTTTGCCCGATTATAATCGCTCATCCTAGTAATTACCATCCATAACAGAAAAACTGAATACGTGGAAAAAAGTTAATGAGAAATTTGGCTCTAGAGTGACAGAAAAAAATTGAGAGACTAAAATATTTCATTTCTTTCAATGGCTAACTGAAAAGATGAGGACAGCTTGCAAGCAGAGGCATAGCTATAGGAAGTGCTACTACGGGCCCCTTTGACACATAAGAAGACACCGGTATTGGAAATGGCACATGGTAACTGGCAGGAGACCCCTATCACTTTTTGCACCAGGGCCCAATAAGTTCATGTTACGCCTGGACTAGATTAGACGGCAGTAGCATTGGTGGCAGCGAGAACATGGAAATGGGGAACAGCGAGGTTCTAGTTCGACAAGATTAAGTGGCAGTACCATTGGTGGCAGCGAGAACATTCCAATAAGGAACATGGAGGTTACAGTACAACTAGATTCGACGCCATACAGCAGCCACTCTGGCAGCCAGCCTTCTGTGTACCAAGTGTAGGAGCATAAGAAACGCTTTCAACCCAAACATCTCAAAGCCAAAAGCGTGAATGTCAGCATTTCCAGGCTGTTGGCCTTAGAAATGTTGCCTGTCCGCCTGGTGGGCACAGATGGGTTCCGCCACATCATGGCCCATGCCTTCCCCCAATGCCAGATGCCGAGCAGGCATTTCTTTGCTGGAAAAATTGTACCTGCCCTGACCCGCCACGTTGCAGAAAAGATTTTCCAGCGCGTATGCTGCATCTGTGTCCACCAAAGCCCATCTCACTACAGACACATGGACTAGTGAGAGGTCAAGGGGGGCTTTTAATTTCACTGACTCTCATTGGGTGAATTTGGGGGGTTTTGCGTGTTTTTGGGGGGGGGAAAGGGTTCCGATCGGTCTCGGCACACCCTTTGTACCCTGCTTCGGCACAACTGGCAGATTTTGCAGGTCTTGGGGGCCTCTCGGCCCAACCATCTGATATGTGATGTGGCACATGCTGGAGTTCACCCCCTTGCCCCAAAGTGTTTGTGGCAAAAGGTAACCTTATGCAGTAGAAATGTCACATGGCCTGTCTGCAGTGGTGCACCTCGAGATGTTTACCCATGAGAGGGGAGCCAGGTGATGAATCCTGCACCATCCTTGCGTTTTGAAGAGGCCCCAAAAATGGTCGTCGGGACAAACCATTTTGCAGATGATCTTATGTTTACTTTTTTTATGGAACAAGCGTTGGGCATATGCAGCCCCGGGCCCCCAGCGGGGAGGGAAAGGAAAGGGGAGGACGGGGAAAAATGCGGCCCAAGAGCCTTTCTGACAGTTGGTTTTTTAAAAGGCCCGATGTTTCGAAAATTCAAAGGTCTTCTTTGGCGGTGGTTCTAGGTCGAGAGTGGGGCAGGAGGCAGTTCAGTCACAGGTAGAGGCTGAGGCAGCCCGGGCTCTGGTGATGGTCGGATGAGGAAGTGGAGGAGGATGAGGAGGCAGGGGTGGGCACCCCTGGTACTGATTACCCTTCACGGGGAAGGTTTGGCACAGATTTTAGGGGATAGGGGGAAGAGGAGGAAACCAGTTAGTGTCCCCGAGCCCAAGCTTGGGGGGATCCCGGGAGCTTCACACAGAGTGTTGGATGCTAATTTCCCGCAACATGATCCACGAATCAAACAACCAAATAAATAGCGTTCTGGGTGGCCGCCATCCTTTTTCCCTTACAAATCAAAAAGTGAGCACTTTCCTTCCACTGACAGAAATTTTACAGTAAACACGGAATTTGAGGCGTGCTGATTGACCAAATCAAAACACTTTTCCATCTTCACTTCGATTCCCGGCCCGGGAGGGCCAGGAATAATCAAATTGGGGAGGAAACCCGAGTTCACATAGTAAACACAAATGTGACACTTGGGCGCTGTTGAAGGGGGTTTTTTCCTGTTTTTTGGCGTACGTGCCCTCACCCCCCCGAATCCGCGTCGGCGGGGATAAATGTTAGGTGCACGTTTGCCCTTTCGTGCACCTAATGAAGGGGGGGGGCAATGGGGAGGTATGGGGCGGTGTGGGTTCCGGGGCGGGGGGCCCGGGGCGCCGAAAACTCCCAGGCATGTACGATCGCGGGCGGCAAAGCAGGCGAAAGCAGTGTGGGAGCTCCGACAGTCAGACCTGGTTATTCTGGTCAAAAAAATCCGGGGGAGGCGAAGTGAAGCGAGAGAACATGGGGAAAAAATATAGAAATCGCAAGAGAAAACCCCGCCTCGTCCTGCGGTGGGTTTGAATCCAAAAAATCCCTTTATAAAGGCGTAAAAAAAATTTCAAAAAAAGCTAAACCTTTTTTTTCTTTTTAAAACCTTTTAAAAATCTAGAATGGGCACATAAGAATTTGGTATTTTAAAATTTCCGGGAAAAAACATAATTCAAATTCTAAAATATTCTCTTTTGGGCGGCATAAACCCGCCAATCAATTGGGGCGCAGTGAACTTTTTTAAAAAACCCTTGGGGGGAAATATTGACCAATCAAATCAAAGGCGGGACAGTTTTAAAATACAGTAAAAATCAGAAAAAAGTGATTGGTTTTAGCTGGGGGGGCTTGCCTACACAGCCCAAAAGGCGTGAGTATTCTCCCCCTTTTAGTCTATGGAGAGAGGGCAATGCAATCTCGCCGCTCCAGCGCCATGCGGCATGGGTATTTTTTAAAAAAACTTTTTTAAAAATGCAAACTTACAATAAAGCGCTGAACCTTTTTCTTAAAAATAAAACATTAACCAACAAGCTTTGTCGCCGAGACCCGGGTCTGGGTTTTTTTGGGGTGCCTTTTAAAAATTTTTTGGGGTTTCTTTCTATGGGGCGGCATAAACCAGCCAAATCAAACAGGGGGGACGTGGGGCCCCTTCTCCCCAGGGGAGAAAGGCCATCAGAAAAGGGGACAGGGGCCCATTCAACCAGGAAAATCTGCCTTTAAGGCGGGCGTTCAAAAGGTAAAAAGGGAGAAAAGAGCTGATTTTTTAAACCGGGGCTCGTCCGCTTTTGCCAAACAAGCGCGAGCTCTTTCTCATTGAGTTCTATGGAAAAGAAATGCAACAGCTCTGTTTGGATTGGCTAATTTAAAAAGGCGCGGTTATTTGGCCTGGGGGAGCGAGCGACGCTCCCTTTTGGGTTTTCAATAAAACTGGGAAAAAAACTGTACTGGGGGGAAATCAAAAGAAAACTACAGAAGTTGTCCCATGTTTATATAAAAAAATTACCAATCACAAACAGAGCTCGCTTGCATTTTTTTTTTCCCTAAAACTTTAGAAAAGTACTCCCCCGCTCTGTTGGCTAAGCTGGACGAGCCCCCGCTAACCTTCGCCTTTTCTGTTTTTCTGGAGGGGAACGTCCCGCCTTGTTTTTGATTGCCCTTTCCTGTTTTTTGGTCAGCCCCATTTGGGTTGCGGGGGCCCCCGACCTTTTTGGGGACGTTGTTTGTTTTCCCGGCAATTTTCAAATTTTCCAATTCCCGTTAGCGCCGTTTTGTTTTTTTGGAAATTTTTTTTTTTAGTATTTTTTATTTTTTAGGTTTCAGCTCTTTTTCTATAATTTTTTCCGCCTTTTTAAAAAACGATTTTTTGATTCATCTCCCACGGGCATCTTAAAGATTTTTTCCCTTTTTTTCCCGCCTGTCTCGTCGGAATAAATTTTGAGGCGCATACTCTGCGCCTAAGTCCCCGGAAAAATGCCCCCAACATGGGAGGCCGTGAACTTTTCCCCCCCTTTTGAGCGCACCTCCTCGGACGGCGAATCTTAGGCGCAGCGCCGCACTGCGCCTAAGTCCCGCACTGCGCCCCACACACTGGTGAGGCGCGGCCAACTTTACAGGTTATGTATGAGTGCACTACCTCGGGCGGCGAATCATAGGCTCAGCCCCGCACAGAGCCTAAGTCCCGCACTGCACCTCAAACACTGGCGAGGCGTGGCGGACTTTACATAGTATGTATGAGCGCGCCCCAGCGCCGACATAAATCAGGCGCAAATTTCACTGGAAAACTGGCAGGAAGGTGCCCCCCGACGTGGCGAGATTCATACATGTTGCCCTATGTCAGAAACCACGGCTTACGTCGCAACGGCCATGGCCGGCAACCAGATCTCAAAGCTGGGGTTCTTTCTGGCATGATCATGACAGCACCCCCCCCCTCCCTCCGTATGAGGGGCCACTGGACCCTCAACAGACCCTCTAGGTTTAGCAGAATGGACTTGGTGAACTGTTTCCTTTTCCAGCTTGGGGGCATGTTTTGCAGATGAGACTCGGAGACGGACATATTTTGGTCTGGTTCGGCGGTTTTTACTAGGTTTTTTAATTTTTAGTTGGGCGTTTTTTAGAGTCTTATGACTCCTAGCCCAGACTGTGCACAGTCGATTAACGGCGGTTTCTATTTTAGTTTCACAACCTGTAGTGGCGGAATACATGAGGTGGGAACCATCGTCAGGGCAAAAGCGGGCCAGCACGGGAGGAGCAGAACTTTGTGAGCTGGTAGTTGAGGGTACTAAATCTGAAGTCAAGGTGGTGACAACTACTCCCGAAGAAAGAATATTTTCGGGTTTCTCAATAGACAGAGGCATAGATTCTCGTTCCGGGGCAGACGAGTTGAGCTTTGCCCCCGGGGTGAGGTCAATAGGACAATCATCAGGCTGGTGTGGAGGCAGGTGTTCCCCAACATCCCCATCAAAGACGCTAGAATTACATTCTGAAATATCATGAGTATTAATTACAGCACACACCAAGGGATGCACTATCTTAGAATGAGCACCACATGAGTCACCCCATTTGATCAACTCGGTGGTTCTCCAGTCGAACACCGGATTATGGAGGCGGAGCCAGGGCAACCCAAGAATAATATCTGCAGAGAGTTTCTCCATGACAAAAAATGAAAGTTTTTCAGTATGCTAACTCCCAACATTCAAAGTGACCTCAACAGTACGAAATTTTATTCTTCCTCCGGTTAGGGAGGTAGAATCTACACCTGAAACACAAAGGAACAAGTTCCAAACCCAAGGCTTTAGCGACAGCCATACTGATGAAATTAGAAGCAGCACCCGAGTCAATCATGGCACGACAAGCAAAAGTCTTGGAGCTAGAAACCAAGGTTACGGGCAAAACAAACTTGTTATTTGAGTTAGGAGGTACCTGTACATCTAAGTTACCTTCCTGGAAATTGCACAGATGTTCGGTGTTTCCTTGGGGAGAGTTAGGCCTAATAGGACAGTTTCTCAGGAAATGGTCAGGCTTCCCGCAATAAAGGCACAAGGCGTTCTCCAACCGGTGTCTCCTCCTGGTGGCAGCAGATGTAAAACCCAACACCATGGGTTCTTCTCCAGAAGACTAAGAGGGAGATGGGAGAGAAGAACTCTCAAAGAAGGAAGAAGCAGGTTTTACAGGAAAGCCTTTGATTGACTGAACAGTCAAACCCCCTTGCTTTCCCTGCGTCTCTCCCTTAGTCTTCTGTCAATAGTCACGGCTAAAGTCATAAAGTTACTCAGCATCTCAGGAGTTGGATGGCTGACCATAGCATCCTTTACGGCATCAGACAGCCCTTGTCTGAAAAGGGTCTTCAGAGGTTGGTCCGACCACCCAATCAACATACACCATTGGCGGAACTCGGAACAGTAATCTTCGGCCAATCGGCGGCCCTGCTGAATAGATAGCAAATGAGTCTCTGCCCATGCCACACGGTTGGGGTTATCATAAACCTGTCCTAAAGCCAAAAAAAAATCTGTCCACTGATCTCCACTCAGGGGCTTCAGAGGGTATAGCTAATGCCCAATCCTGAGGTGGTCCCTGGAGGAGAGACACCACAACCGCTACCTTTTCGGCCGCAGTGGGAAAATAGTTGAAACGAAAAAATAGATTACATGATTTCCTGAAGGTTTGGAACCTGTCAGGATTTCCGTCAAAGCGATCAGGTAGAAGCATTTTAGATTTATGACACACGTTAGGATCCACAAAAACAGGGGCCGGTAGGGACACAGACGGGGTGGCAAGTCCAGGTACTGGGTTAGTTATGGCATCCAAACGATGTGAGACTTGATTAATAAGCCCTGCCATGCCCTAAAGCTGAGTTGTCAACTCATCCAAGCGGTCGGTGACTGACAAGTCGGTACTCATATTGAACCATGGGGAGAGTCGACTGGGGTAAGGCCTGTTATAATGTAAGGGACCAGTCAGGGGCGCACGAACAGACACAGACAGTGTGAGGCCCTGACACTGGTCCCGATCCCTATCCGTGCCTTTTGGGGTGCCCAACTCCTTAATAGGTCAGCCCCAACCAGAGGACTGAGCACTATACTGAATAGTGTGAAAACACAAGGCGCAGACAAACAATACAAACACAATAAGGGAAGGTCAAGCAAGCCGAGTCGGTAACTATCGGGAATGCGGTACAAAGTCAGAAGGCAGAAGAATAAACGTGAAACAAGCAGATTAAGGTAACCAGGGAGACACAGAATAGAGAGGGCGAGTTATAGGCAGAAACAGACCAGTATAACAGGCAAGGAGAGGAGACAGAAGAACCCTAAAATACCTTCCAGGAGAACTAAGGACAAAGGCAATAGGAGAAAGTAACAGAAGACAGATGGGAAGATAGAGCTGTCAATCACCCAGAGCAAGGAGCCAGGTAACCCATGAAGTTCTGGAAGATTCCTGGCCCGGGCATCGGCCAGGAATCAATCAAGATTGCAGGGAGGAATACCGAGTTCACACTAGTAACACAAATTGAGACACTATGTCAGAAACCATGGCTTGTGTCGTAACGGCCGTGGCTGGCGACCAGAACTCAAAGCTGGGGTTCTTTCTGGCATGATCATGACATCTATATATCGTGTTGTGCTCAGAGTTGTGCAATGGAATAATAATGAAAACAGCCCGTGTTTAACAGATAATACCAGAGCCTTGTAATGATTTTCTACCAACTCTCTCTATATAGAATAATACATGCCAGCACAGAAATATAGATACAGTGAAGGAAATAAGTATTTGACCCCTTGCTGATTGTGTAAGTTTCCCACTGACAAAGACATAAACAGTCTATAATTTTATGGGTTGGTTAATTTTATCATTGAGAGATCGAATATCCAAAATAAAATCCAGAAAATCACATTGTATAAATGATAGGAATTTATTTGCATTTTTCAGTGAGAAATAATTATTTGATCCCTCTGGCAAACAAGACTTAATACGTCTCTTGTAGTTGATGATGAGGTTTGTGCACGTCAGGAGGAATTTTGCTCCACTCCTCTTTGCAGATCATCTCTAAATCATTAAGATTTTGAGGCTGTCACTTGGCAACTCCGAGCTTCACCTCCCTCCATAAGTTTTCTATGGGATGAAGGTCTGGAGACTGGCTAGGCCACTCCATGACCTTAATGTGGTTCTTTTTGAGCCACTCTGTTGTTGCCTTGCCTGTATGTTTTGGTTCATTGTCTTGCTGGAAGACCCAGCCATGACCCATTTCTAATGTCCTGGTGGAGGGAAGGAGGTTGTCACTCAGGATTTTACAGCCCATGGCTCTATCCATTCTCCCATTGATGCGGTGAAGTAGTCCTGTGCCTTTAGCAGAGAAACACCACCAAAACATAATGTTTCCCCCTCCATGTTTGACAATGGGGACGGTGTTGTTTGGGTCATAGGCAGCTTTTCTCTTCCTCCAAACACGGCGAGTTGAGTTAATGCCAAAGAGCTCAATTTTTGTCTCATCCAACCCCAGCACCTTCTCCCAATCACTTCCAGAATCATTCAAGTGTTCATTGGCAGACTTCAGGCGGGCCTGCACATGTGCCATCTTGAGCAGGGGGATCTTGCGGGCACTGCAGGATTTTAATGTGTTACCAATGGTTTTCTTGGTGACTGTGGTCCCAGCTGCCTTGAGATCAGTAACAAGTTCCCCCGTGTAGTTTTAGGCTGATCTCTCCCCTTCCTCATGATGAAGGATATCCCACGATGTGAGATTTTGTAGGTGCCCCAGATCGATGGTGATTGACAGTCGTGTATCTCTTCCACTTTCTTACTATTGAACCAACAGTCGTCTCCTTCTCACCCAGCGTCTTACTTATGGTTCTGTAGCCCATTGCAGCTTTGTGGATAGATAGATAGGAGATAGATAGATAGATAGATAGATAGATAGATAGGAGATAGATAGATAGGAGATAGATAGATAGATAGATAGATAGATAGATAGGAGATAGATAGATAGAGATATGAGAGAGAGATAGATAGATAGATAGATAGATAGATAGTTAGATAGATAGATAGGCAATAGATAGATAGATAGATAGATAGATAGATAGATAGATAGGAGGGAGATAGATAGATAGATAGATAGATAGATTAGATAGATAGGAGATAGATAGATAAGATAGATAGAAATACATATAGATAGATAGATAGATAGATAACTAGATAGATATATAGGAGATAGATAGATAGATAGATAGATAGATAGATAGATAGATAGATAGATAGATAGATAGATAGATAGATAGATAGGAGATAGATAGATAGATAGATAGATAGATAGATAGATAGATAGATAGATAGATAGGAGATAGATAGATAGATAGATAGATAGATAGATAGATAGATAGATAGATAGATAGATAGATAGGAGATAGATAGATAGATAGATAGGAGATAGATAGATAGATAGATAGATAGGAGATAGATAGATAGATAGATAGATAGATATGAGATAGATAGGAGATAGATAGATAGGAGATAGATAGATAGATAGATAGATAGATAGATAGATAGGAGGGAGATAGCTAGATAGCTAGATAGATAGATAGATAGATAGATAGATAGATAGATAGATAGAGTTAAGGAGTTAATTCTCTGGTACTTTTCCTCTTATAAGATTTAAGCTGACTTGTACCCTAGTAATCTGTTTTAATCACAGATTGCTAGTGAACTTTGGTGTGACAAACAGAACAATAAAAGCTAATACATGATACCTCAATAAACACTAATCAATGAAGTAATAAAATGCTACCTTCAATAAAAATTAATAACTGTTAGTTTCGATAAAAGAATAAGAACATGTTGACCTCTATTAATTCCTAAAAAGGCTATGCTTCCGGACTAACTTTGTACCTAAATCAAGCGACGTGTTCTTAAATCTGATGTCATAATTATGCAAGCTAAAGGAACGCCCTCTGCAAAAGGTGTATAAGTATTAGATGCTTTGACTAATAAATTATGCATTGGTCTCAGAGAACTCTGTCTTCTGTGCTCATTGCGTCACGACCCGGGTCACCCAACCAATCTGGCAACCATCCAATATACCTGGGGGTCCCTTTGAAAGACCACCTTAACAACTGGCGCCCAACGTGGGGCTGGAAGAAACTTCAGTAAGACTGCCAATATCTCGAAAGCCCGGCGCTTCTGCAGACGGTGGATCAGGGACACACAGACAAAAACACCGGTGTACAAAGGTAAGATATCATTTAAGATTCTTACACTTCAAAACTTCTCTGTGTCTCCCTTATCTACTCTCCTGTATGCCGGACTTCTGGGGTATGTTATAGACCAAGTCTTTCTGTACTTCCAGACCATTTTTGGTCAAGAACCGTAGAATATCCTTGTGATACTTTAAAGTGGTATATTGGATTGGAGTATATGTGTGTTTCATGTCTGTTTTGTTATACATGTAAAAAAAAAAACTCATGCTGCTAATATGCCAACAATACAAATAGAGGGTTTAGAGAAGTTTTGGTTTCTGTTTGCCTGCCTGGTTTTGGGGCTATTCACCCTATGGTTGGTATTTAAAATATATCAGTACACCAAGTTGAGTTTTATGTAAGTACCAGTTTCTCACCCAAGGACCAAGGGGGGATTTAGTGACGTGACTCTGGATAGTCACATGGCCAAGTCCTAAATCATATTTGGGTCTACACACCTAAAACTGCTGTTTGTGCGCATTTAAATAAATATTAAATATACACTCACCGGCCACTTTATTAGGTACACCATGCTAGTAACGGGTTGGACCCCCTTTTGCCTTCAGAACTGCCTCAATTCTTCGTGGCATAGATTCCACAAGGTGTTGCAACGATGCTCAATTGGTACCAAGGGGCCCAAAGAGTGCCAAGAAAATATTCCCCACACCATGACACCACCACCACCAGCCTGAACCGTTGATACAAGGCAGGATGGATCCATGCTTTCATGTTGTTGACGCCAAATTCTGACCCTACCATCCGAATGTCGCAGCAGAAATCGAGACTCATCAGACCAGGCAACGTTTTTCCAATCTTCTACTGTCCAATTTCGATGAGCTTGGGCAAATTGGAGCCTCAGTTTCCTGTTCTTAGCTGAAAGGTGTGGCACCCGGTGTGGTCTTCTGCTGCTGTAGCCCATCTGCCTCAAAGTTCGCCGTACTGTGCGTTCAGAGATGCTCTTCTGCCTACCTGGTTGTAACGGGTGGCTATTTGAGTCACTGTTGCCTTTCTATCAGCTCGAACCAGTCTTCCCATTCTCCTTTGACCTCTGGCATCAACAAGGCATTTCCGCCCACAGGACTGCCGCTCACTGGATGTTTTTTCTTTTTCGGACCATTCTCTGTAAACCCTAGAGATGGTTGTGCGTGAAAATCCCAGGAGATCAGCAGTTTCTGAAATACTCAGACCAGCCCTTCTGGCACCATCAACCATGCCACGTTCAAAGGCACTCAAATCACCTTTCTTCCCCATACTGATGCTCGGTTTGAACTGCAGGAGATTGCAGGAGATTGTCTTGACCATGTCTACATGCCTAAATGCACTGAGTTGCCGCCATGTGATTGGCTGATTAGAAATTAAGTGTTAACGAACAGTGAAGGAAATAAGTATTTGACCCCTTGCTGATTGTGTAAGTTTCCCACTGACAAAGACATAAACAGTCTATAATTTTATGGGTTGGTTAATTTTATCATTGAGAGATCGAATATCCAAAATAAAATCCAGAAAATCACATTGTATAAATGATAGGAATTTATTTGCATTTTGCAGTGAGAAATAAGTATTTGATCCCTCTGGAAAACAAGACGTTTCTTGTAGTTGATGATGAGGTTTGTGCACGTCAGGAGGAATTTTGCTCCACTCCTCTTTGCAGATCATCTCTAAATCATTAAGATTTTGAGGCTGTCACTTGGCAACTCCGAGCTTCACCTCCCTCTATAAGTTTTCTATGGGATGAAGGTCTGGAGACTGGCTAGGCCACTCCATGACCTGAATGTGCTTCTTTTTGAGCCACTCCTTTGTTGCCTTGGCTGTATGTTTTGGGTCATTGTCTTGCTGGAAGACCCAGCCATGACCCATTTCTAATGTCCTGGTGGAGGGAAGGAGGTTGTCACTCAGGATTTTACAGCCCATGGCTCTATCCATTCTCCCATTGATGCGGTGAAGTAGTCCTGTGCCTTTAGCAGAGAAACACCACCAAAACATAATGTTTCCCCCTCCATGTTTGACAATGGGGACGGTGTTGTTTGGGTCATAGGCAGCTTTTCTCTTCCTCCAAACACGGCGAGTTGAGTTAATGCCAAAGAGCTCAATTTTTGTCTCATCCAACCCCAGCACCTTCTCCCAATCACTTCCAGAATAATTCAAGTGTTCATTGGCAGACTTCAGGCGGGCCTGCACATGTGCCATCTTGAGCAGGGGGATCTTGCTGGCACTGCAGGATTTTAATGTGTTACCAATGGTTTTCTTGGTGACTGTGGTCCCAGCTGCCTTGAGATCAGTAACAAGTTCCCCCCGTGTAGTTTTAGGCTGATCTCTCCCCTTCCTCATGATGAAGGATATCCCACGATGTGAGATTTTGTAGGTGCCCCAGATCGATGGTGATTGACAGTCGTGTATCTCTTCCACTTTCTTACTATTGCACCAACAGTCGTCTCCTTCTCACCCAGCGTCTTACTTATGGTTCTGTAGCCCATTCCAGCTTTGTGGATAGATAGATAGGAGATAGATAGATAGATAGATAGATAGATAGATAGATAGATAGGAGATAGATAGATAGGAGATAGATAGATAGATAGATAGATAGATAGATAGATAGATAGGAGATAGATAGATAGAGATATGAGAGAGAGATAGATAGATAGATAGATAGATAGATAGATAGATAGATAGGAGATAGATAGATAGATAGATAGATAGATAGATAGATAGATAGGAGGGAGATAGATAGGAGATAGATAGATAGATAGATAGATAGATAGGAGCTAGATAAACAGATAGATAGATAGATAGATAGATAGATAGATAGATAGATAGATAGATAGATAGATAGATATATATATAGGAGATAGATAGATAGATAGATAGATAGATAGATAGATAGATAGATAGATAGATAGGAGATAGATAGATAGATAGATAGATAGATAGATAGATAGATAGATAGATAGATAGATAGATAGGAGATAGATAGATAGATAGATAGATAGATAGATAGGAGATAGATAGATAGATAGATAGATAGATAGGAGATAGATAGATAGATAGATAGATAGGAGATAGATAGATAGATAGATAGATAGATAGATAGATAGATAGGAGATAGATAGATAGGAGATAGATAGATAGATAGATAGATAGATAGGAGGGAGATAGCTAGATAGCTAGATAGCTAGATAGATAGATAGATAGATAGAGTTAAGGAGTTAATTCTCTGGTACTTTTCCTCTTATAAGATTTAAGCTGACTTGTACCCTAATAATCTGTTTTAATCACAGATTGCTAGTGAACTTTGGTGTGACAAACAGAACAATAAAAGCTAATACATGATACCTCAATGAACACTAATCAATGAAGTAATAAAATGCTACCTTCAATAAAAACTAATAACTGTTAGTTTCGATAAAAGAATAAGAACATGTTGACCTCTATTAATTCCTAAAAAGGCTATGCTTCCGGACTAACTTTGTACCTAAATCAAGCGACGTGTTCTTAAATCTGATGTCATAATTATGCAAGCTAAAGGAACGCCCTCTGCAAAAGGTGTATAAGTATTAGATGCTTTGACTAATAAATTATGCATTGGTCTCAGAGAACTCTGTCTTCTGTGCTCATTGCGTCACGACCCGGGTCACCCAACCAATCTGGCAACCATCCAATATACCTGAGGGTCCCTTTGAAAGACCACCTTAACAGAAATGGCGCCCAACGTGGGGCTGGAAGAAACTTCAGTAAGACTGCCAATATCTCGAAAGCCCGGCGCTTCTGCAGACGGTGGATCAGGGACACACAGACAAAAACACCGGTGTACAAAGGTAAGATATCATTTAAGATTCTTACACTTCAAAACTTCTCTGTGTCTCCCTTATCTACTCTCCTGTATGCCGGACTTCTGGGGTATGTTATAGACCAAGTCTTTCTGTACTTCCAGACCAGTTTTTGGTCAAGAACCGTAGAATATCCTTGTGATACTTTAAAGTGGTATATTGGATTGGAGTATATGTGTGTCTCATGTCTGTTTTGTCATATATGTAAAAACTCATGCTGCTAATATGCCAACAATACAAATAGAGGGTTTAGAGAAGTTTTGGTTTCTGTTTGCCTGCCTGGTTTTGGGGCTATTTACCCTATGGTTGGTATTTAAAATATATGAGTACACCAAGTTGAGTTTTATGTAAGTACCAGTTTCTCACCCAAAGACCAAGGGGGGATTTAGTGACGTGACTCTGGATAGTCACATGCCAAGTCCTAAATCATATTTGG
>JAODAL010068846.1:0-16626 GCA_025379985.1 Phyllomedusa bahiana
TTGTTGAGCGAAGAAAAAACACGCAATTGTAACCGCTAACAAAGCTACTAGTTTTTGTGCGCTCAATTCTTTGGCGCAATTTACATCCAGGGTTAATTAAGCGTTGTATTTTTGCTGGTGTGCTGACTAAAAATAAACCGTCTTTTTTCAAAACCCAAATATATATAAATTTTTTTGGTAGCCTAATTCACAGAGCAAAGGCTAATTTACAACTGTGGTCCCCTCTTGTTTGTGGCGTTAGAAAACACGCAATTGTAACACGCTACAAGCTACTAAGTTTTGTGCGTCTCAATTCTTTGGCGCAATTTTACATCCAGGGGTTAATTACTTGTTTTGCTTGTGTGCTGAACAAAAAAAACCGTCTTTTTTCAACGCCAAATATATATATTTTTATTTTGGTAGCCTAATTCACAAGCAAATGGCCAATTTACAACTGTTATCTCTGTTGTGTGCGTTAGAAAAAAAACACAGCCAATTGTAACACGCTACTTAGTTTTGTTCGGCCCTCAAGTCCTTTGGCGCAATTTACATCCCGGGGTTAAAGTAAAGCGTTGATTTGCTGGGTGTGCTGACAAAATAAACCGTCTTTTTTCCAACGCCCAAATATATATATTTTTTTTGTACCTAATTCACAAGCAAAGGCTAATTACAACTGTATCTACTTGTTTGTGTGGCGTAGAAAACACTCAATTTGTAACACGCTACAAAGCTACAATGTTTGTGCGTGCTCAATTCCATCTTTGGCGCAAAGTTTAACGTTCCAGGTGTTAATTAGCGTTGTTTTGCTGGTGTGCTGACAAAAATAAACCGTCTTTTTTTCAACTGCCAAATATAATATATTTTTTTTTGGTATCCTAATTTCACAAGCAAAGGCTATTTAACAACTGTATCTCTTTGTTGTGTGGCGTAGAAAAACACGCAATTGTAACACACTACAAAGCTACTATGTTTTGTGCGGCTCAATTCTTTGGCGCAATTTACATCCATGTTGTTAATTTTAAGCGTTGTTTTGCTGTTGTGCTGACAAAAAAAAAATAACCGTCTTTTTCACGCCAAAGTATATATATTTTTTTTTGGTAGCCTAATTCAACAAAGCAAAGGCTCTGTACATAACTGTATCTCTTGTTTGTGTGGCGTAGATAACACGATTGTTAACAACGCTACTGAGTTTGTGCGGGCTCAAATCTTTTGGCGCAATTACAATCCAGGGGTTAATTAAGGCCTGTTGTTTTTGCTGGTGTGCTGACAAAAATAAACCGTCCTTTTTTTTCAACGCCAAAAAATATATTTTTTTTTTGGTAGCCTAATTCCACAAAGCAAAGGCTAATTACAACTGTTATCCTCATGAGTTGTGTGGCGGTAGAAAACACTCAATTGTAACACTCTACAAAGCTACTAGAATTGTGCGGCTCAATTTCTTTGGCGCAATTTACATCCAGGTTAATTAAAGCGTTGTTTTGCTGGTGTGCTGACAAAAAAAAACCGCGTCCTTTTTCAACGCCAAATATATATATTTTTTTTTTGGTAGCCTAATTCCACGAAGCAAAGCTAATTACAACTGTATCTCTTGTTGTGTGGCGTAGAAAACACCGGCAATTGTAACAAAGGCCTACAAAGCTACTAGTTTGTGCGGCTCAATTCTTTGGCTCAATTTACATGCCAGGGGTAATTAAGCGGTTGTTTTGCTGTGTGCTGACAAAAATAAACCGTCCTTTTTCGAACGCCAAAATATATATATTTTTTTTTGTGTAGCCTAAATTCACAAGCAAAGGATAATTACAGACTGTATCTCTTGTTGGTGTTGCGTAGAAAAACACGCAATTGTAACACGCTATAGTTTGTGCGGCTCAATTCTTTGAGTGCGCAATATTTTTACATCCGGGTTAATTAAGCGTTGTTTTTGCTGGTGTGCTGACAAAATAAACCGTCTTTTCAACGCCAAATATATATATTTTTTTTTTGGTAGCACTAATTCGACAAGCAAAGGCTAATTACATTACTGTATCGTCTTGTTGTGTGCGTAGAAAAAACACGCAATTGTAGACACGCTCCAAAGCTACTAGTTTGGGGCGGCTAATTCTTTGGCGCAATTACATCCAGGGTTAATTTAAGCGTTGTATTGGCTGGTGTGCCTGACAAAAATAAACCGTCCTTTTCAACACCGTAAATATATACATTTTTCTTGTAGCATAATTCACAGCGAAGGTTAATTAAGAGCCTGTTTGTGCTTTAACATTTAGGAAAACACACAGTGCTTGTAAAACGACACATACAAGGAAAATTTTTCCTGGCCATTTGTGGAGCGCAATTTATATCCAAGGGTTACCCAAGCTTGTTACTGGGTTTCATTGAGACCTAAAAGGAATGCCGCCCCCCCACCGTCCAGCCCCCAGGTCCCCCCAAAAAACCCTACCCTCTCGAACCACCCCGGGTCAGCACCCCTCCCTAGGACCAAAGCCTGGATCCGCTAAGGGAAATCGACAAGGTCCCTCATCGGACAATAGCCACCCGGAAGTTAGCTAAGGAAACCCCTCCCCCCCACCGTCACCGGCACAACCGAAACCGCTAAAACAACAACACCCCGCAACCCCCCCAATGACCCCGCGCTCAGCCCAGAAAAAGGACGATGACAAAACCGCCCTGCCCTAGAACACTACCCGTGACTTGGGGAAACTCCTGCGCAATGCGAAACCCAATGTAAACGAAATTTCCGCGCCGAAAACGTCTGCAGCAAGTTGATGGGTGAGTGTTTTCCTTCGGACCATTCCAGGCCGCTCCCCCAAAGCGACCTCTCCCCACCGGACGCAGCCAGGGGAACTACCCCCCCCCTGTGGTCCTCCCCCCATCCGTCCTAATCCCCCACGACGCCCAACCCCCCCAACCCACCTCCCCAGCCACTCCACCCTTCCACCTGGCCCGCCCCCCGAACATTTGGAAGGGCTGCGACAAGTCAACCCAACCCGACACCCTCAAACAGGTTGACCGAACCTACCAGAACGATGTCATAACACACCAAACCCCACGTCGCCAAACCATCGACCTATCACAAAGAGGTTGAACCTCGCCCGAAATATACCGGGGGGGGGGGGGGGGGTACCATTGTGGCCAAGGGGGATGGATGCCCAATGATAAGACATTGCCCTTCCCCCACTGAAGCTGTCGTAAGCACCCAAAAAGCCCGCAGATACCCAGTAATTCCTCAACAACCCTCACCTAAGTCTTCCGCTTAGGCCCCGCCCTCCAATCATACTACGCCCAAACGACAAAGTGGGGGGAAAAACACAAGCCCCCCACACCGAGCGACAAAAAAGGGGGGGAAGTGCAGTCTGTTCCAGCCACCCACACCTCCTTACAAGCCCAAATTCCACCAGGCCCCTAGACGGAAACGGGCCCCGCCGCAACCCCCCGAGGCAGACCCCCCCCCCCACCGGGGTGAAAAGAAGGCCGACCTCTACACTAAAAAGGGAGGGTGATTCCCCAGCCGTCCCGCTACCACCAAACGGTTGCCTCTCAACCCAATGAACCTCCATGTTGCACTCCCTCACCCCGACGATCCCGGTTTGAATAAATATCATATACAGATAGCTAGCATCAACATTGTCTGAACCATTTATAGAACAAACATTATGTCAGACAGAGAGGTGGCAAGGCTCTTCAAACTGCGAGTGCAGTGGCACAAAACATTTCTGAAACGGAGACAGGTCGCGTGCAAACAGCAATGGGACGTCGCAGCAGGGGTCACTCGTGAGGCCAGCAACCTGGCCGCTGTCCATCTAGCGGCCCCGAGTGTGGTTGTACAGCAACCCAAGGTTTCCTTGAATTGGTTTACTAGGTCTCCACTTCCTCCCAGAATTACATCTGACAATCCCCAGCAATGGAGTCGGGTTGTGAAACCTCCAGACACAACACTTAGTTGGCATGGCCCGGAGCGTGTCAGCGGCCCCTCAACCTGCCTCATCCCGCCTCTTAACCTCCCCAGTTCCCCAGCCAGGGGATCTACTATGTGGGTCTGTGCTCACGCTACTATATATCGAGGATGAACATTGTGATGAGGGCAGTCAGCAAGCATACGTGGCAGCGAAGAAATGGGGCCAATAATCCCCATCTTTTCCTTTGACAGTAGGCCGGCAAAGGTATAAGATGTGGAGAGTGTGCATGGATGTCAATGTGGTGAGAGGTCAGCCTCGGCTTACCAAGACCGTTGATGATGACAGTAGGTGACGATGAAACACAAATTAGATGAAGTGATGTAGCCAACCGCACTTTGTAGCCGGGTGGAAAAGCAAGGGCTTCAATCATCGTCCAGGAGAAAGAGTGCGTCAGCTTGCGCGTCAGCAGCGGCGAGCCCAGCTAAGTGGGATGTGTGGCCGTGAGTCTGCAGGGTATCAGGCCGAGTGTGGAGGTCGTGAGCCAAGCGCCACGGGGTAGAAAACCCCTTCGCAGTGTCCAGAACAGTAGCGGCACAGGGGCTTCAGGCGAGCATCGGCGGCAGTAGCACTCATGCGGAAGCGTGGCTGTAAAATCAGCTACTCGGCGGTGTGGGGTGGTCAGTTCTTTGCTAAGACACCGGATGAGCCCGAATATGGGTATATGTAGAATCCTGTGGGCAGAAAGTGAAGCTGGTCCAGGGCTAACGTTGGCACAACGGCCCTGCTTCAACACATGGCAGCGTCAACAAACCGGTGGCCTGGGAGAAACGGTGGCTCAGATGTGGTGTCATCCTTCCCGCTGCAGCACAGCAGCAGCGCCATGGCAACGCATGCCATTTCAGCCAGTCCAAGGCTCCACCACCTTCTGCAGAAGGCAGTGGTTTCTCTTTGACATCCTCTATCCCGGTCCAGAATGCTCCTGCTCCTCGCTACTCATGGCGCCCAGCATTCGTTTCAGAAAGAGGCGATTGTAAATAGACAACAGTATGCGTCCAACCATCCCTAAGGTGCAGCAGCTGACCGTGCTCCTGTCCAAGTTGTTTGGTACTGCATTCCCTCCATTTCCGGGGGGGGGGGGGGGGAGGGGGGGGGGGGGGGGGGGGGGGGGGGGGGGGGGGGGGGAGGGGGGGGGGGGGGGGGAGGGGGGGGGGGGGGGGGGGGGGGGGGGTGGGGACTCTGCACCATTCAGAGAACTAATGGCTTGTGCCGAGCCGAGATGGTGAGAGTTTTCCAAGCCGTTATTTCTTTTCCAAAAAGGGCAGACCCCGCACCACTGCGTCATAAATATGGTAAAAGAAAGTGGGTCAGTCCCTTGAGAGCTTATCGTTTGTTCCAAGGTACAACGCAGCGCGGACGTCTGGAGCCTGTAACCTACGTCCAGGGCCAGTAAATGTCCTTTAACGGCCCACTGGGTGAAATGCTTCCGCCCAGGCACAACCAAGCTAACTATGGACAGGAGACGTCCGCCGCTATCTCCCCTCCACGTTGTTAAACTGCTGCTCCACCCTGGCGCCAAATGTCCGCCTCCTCCTCCTCCCAACACCACCACCATCTCAGCCTCACAAGTACTCCTCCACATACCACATGTGGTAGGGCACAGCGGTGTCACTCAGTTCCTACACCTAGCTTGCTGGCGAACGAAGGTCACACAGGGGAGGAACTGCGTCCGCGTCAATGCCAGCAAGAAATCGATGTGTGGCTTTCTCCGCTGCCACTGCCAAAATTCGGAACCATGGTGACGGACAATGGAGGAACATGGTGGGTCCGCGCTGCACCGAGGAGGATGGTCCCATGCGCCCTGCATGGCGCCACGGTGTTCAATCTGGTTGTACAAAAGTTTCCTGAAGTCTTCACCGATCTTCGAGAACATTCTGAAGAATGGCCAGAAACTGTGCATGCACCTTAATCCATTCGTACAAAGCCAGGAACACCCTCCTCAGTTTGCAGCGGCAGAAAACGGCCTTCCTCCAACATCCCCGGCCCCCCCCCCCCCTCCGTGATATCAGATGTTTCCACCCGCTTGGCATTACCAGCCTGCACATTTTGGACCGACTGTATGAACATGAAAAGGCCATTAAAACGATTTTTTTTGAAGATCCATGCAGACCAGAAGTACTGGCCCCCCCTGTGTAACTTTTGATGTCAGCCAGTGCATCTCATGCGTGACACCTTCCGTTTTGTTGAGGCCATTCGAGTAGGCCACGTATTTGTCAGTCGCCAGACTACGGGATGAAATAAACGTCCATTCCACTTCTTCAAGTCCTGGAACAGATGCTGAAAAAATCTGTCTGGCAGGGGGACTGAGAAGTTGCGACTACATCTCGTGGCCACATGAGTCCGTGGGGGACTGAAATGGAGGAGGAGGAGGAGGAAGGACATTGGAGCAGGAAAGCATGTCTGGTGAATGGAGTGGATATCCTTACCCAGGTGACAAGAGAGAGTGAGCAGAGCAGCTGGAGTAGTGTGGATGGGAGAGAGAAGACGAGGCAGATGACTCCCAAGCCACCGTGGCAGGTAATACAGTGGAAAAGGAGGCCATGGAGCCCACGGTCACTTGTGCAGATGTCCCGCAGCAGCCTTATTTGCCTGGCTAGTGACAGCCGTAATAGCAGCATCCGGCAGAGATGACTCTGGCTCTTCCACCCCTATTGGACACTCGCTAAGCCGGGTTCCAAAATGGGAGCTCTTTTGTCCCAGCTATTGAGAGGGAAGACAAACTCAAATCGTCAGTATAGATGGGAAGATCCTCCTTAATCAGTATGGCCGCTGCTATGTCCGGCACTCGTCCCCTCCCTCTGACAGGTCTGGACCGGGGGTTCCTCAGCGCTCACAGGTACTACAGCCGGGGCTGGCGGGGGGGAGAGGTGGGGGGGTAGACCGTCCAGCTCATCATCAGTAACCTAAGTCCTGGAGTCCACTAATGAGCAGCTTCCTTCACACCGCCTAATGGGAGGCCAAGTCCACCCGCAGCAGCAGCAGCAGTAAACCTGGAGCTTTCCCTGAACCAACAGGTGTTGGCCTACTTTGGACAGCACTCTGCCACCCTAGTTTTAGAAAGATCCGCTGGACTACAGGGCAGCCAAACTGATGTGTGGCCCGCAACTATTGCCTCGAGCTTTGCAGTGGAGAAGGTGTCCTGCCGGCCAGTAGATGTGGGCATCAGTAGCGGTTTTATCAGTGTCGCGGGCCCTTCGTTACCCCAAGGAGAACCCGCTTTCCACGGGAAATGTGAACGACTGACCTTGTCAAGATATTCAGGCGTGGATCGAGCCAGATTTCCACACACCAATGCCTTAGGCGTCAGTCTGCGTTCCAAAGCTAACCTGCCTCATCCATATTCTGATGCCCCCCGCCACCCGCCTGATGCAACATCGCTGATAGTTTTCTCCATCTGGCAACCCACCGTTCCTTTACCAGGACTGGTATTGCCACCCACCTCACACTCTGTCATTGTTCACTCTATGTGCTCAGCTGCTGCTGCTGTTGCTGTTGCCGTGTTGACATCGGCACACTGTTCCATTGGTTGCCACTCTGTGGGCGGGGGGGGGCGCTTAGTGGAAGTAGATCGCCTGTGGGGGGGGGGGGGACGGTATTTCCACCTCCAGAATGGTCATTGTGCCACTCTCTGACCTCAAGCTGTTGCTCCTGTCGTATTGCTCTCTCTCGGGGGGGGGGCTCGGCTCTTCATTTGCCACTGCCTGACCTTCCATGCTGCCTGCCGAGCCGTAGACCTCCCCTCTCGTCAGTCATTGTGCCGCTCTGTGGCCTAATACCTATTTGGCCAACATGCAGAATGTCATTTGTGCCACTCTCCATTGAACTCATGTGCTGCTGTTGACTCCTGTCGAGCCCCCTCCACACTGGTCCCATTGTGCCACTTGTCTGACCTCATGCTGCTGCCGTGGCTGCTGCCCGTGCCCGTCCACACACTGTGTCCTACTCCTTTTTTTTTGCCACCTCCAGAAATTTGTCATTGTTGCCACTGTCTGACCCAGTGCTGCTGCCGTGGCTGCTCCGTGCCCTTCCACACTGTGGTCATCATTGTGCCACTGTTCTGACCTCAACTGCTGCCGGGACACCCCAGTGACCTCCACACTGTATCATTGTGCCACTCTGTGCCTAATACTGTGTGCCACCTCAAGAATGCCATTGTGCCACTGTCCTGACCTCATAACTGCTGCCGCCGTGACCTCCCCCCCAAACACTGTGTGATTGTGCCACTCATGTGCCCTAATACTGTTTTTCCGCCTCCATAATGTCATTGTTGCCCACTGTCTGACCTCATTGACTCTGCCTGCCGTGACCTCCACACTGAATCATTGTGCCCACTCTGGTGGCCTAATACACTGTTTTTGCCTGGGCCTTCCATAATGTTCATTGGTGACCACTGCCTGACCTCATACTGCTGCCGCCGTGACCTCCACACTGTGGTGATTGTGCCACTCTGTGGCCCTAATACTGGTTTTTGCCACCTCCAAATGGGCCATTGTGCCACTGTCCCTGACCTCATACTGCGCACCGCCTTACCTCCACAACGTGTGATTTGTGCCACTGCTGTGGCCTAATACTTACTGTTTGCCGCCTCCAGAATGTCATTTGTGCACACTGCCTGACCTCATGCAGCTGCCTGCCTGACCTCCACACTGTGTGATTGTGCCACTCTGGGCCTATACTGTTTGCCTGCCTTTCCGAGAATTCATTGTGCCACTGCGCCTGACCTCATGCTGCTGTGGCTGGCCGACGCCCGTCACATCCACAACACAATCACTAATGATGCCACCTGACTCTCATCTTTTTGTTTTTTCCACTTTTCGCTAGCATTACTTTATCAGGCTACATTCCCAGCTTGAGTTTTTTTGGTCAGTTTGCCTCTTAAAGTGCCCAGTTAATTTTAATAGTGAAGCGTATTCTTAAGAGCGGCGGCAGTCATGTGCTGTCATACCTTAAAACACGACATTGTATGAAAGACCAAACCAACTCCCTCTGCATATTAAGCATGGCACAGTACGTTCAACATGCACCCTGCAGGCGCATGGGCAGCCTTGAAATAGCTGTTTTTAACGGTTATTCGTGGCCGAATTAATCGGGCCGAAACGAATTTTGTCGGAAAAATCGGCGATATGACCGAACCGAAATTTTTGAGAAATTCGGCCATCATCCTCTAGTCATAGTACTTTTGTGGTATATGTCATTTTGGTGTGAAGCGTGTAGATTGCAGCATTTGGGATTACCACGAGAGGCTGATACACTAGGGATACTAGAACAACATATATGAATTTTACACATGATAGCCTACGTAAAACGATCGGGGGGGCGCTAAGCACTTATGATATTCATCAAGGAAGATTATAAAAATCCCGTTTAAAGTCACTCGTGCCATTGAGATGTATTAATTCACGCGAGAGAGGGGAGATAGGAAAAAAATTCCTACCAACAGAGAAGCCTTTTTTTTGGAGATGCTTATTGTTGGATACCAGATATCCCCATGGTTTTTAAACTATAGATCTGATTTATTATAAGTGTATTATTAAATTTTGCTTTTTATAATGTATGTAGCAATAACAGTTACAAAAATTATGTTTTTCATCTTGTGTCTCGGAGGTACTTTGGGGATTGCCATTTTTTGCTTTAGAAAGACATAGGTTAATTTTCAGGGAATATCTTGATTAACCACGGGATGGCATAAAAAAGAAATTTTAAATCTGCTTTTGAATGTTAGAAAAAGAGCCAAGGCATATAGGCTCAAACCTCTTCAGCGTTTTTTTTTAATGAGTGTTTTTTAAGCTTTTTTTTCAAAAAAAGTGCTTTTTATGTTAAATCATCCTTGATTCCCCCTATGCGAGTGCTGGAAAAATCATTCACCATTTTTTATCCTGCTTTGGCCTTACAGCCGACGGTTTTTTCCGGGGGGAGGAGGGTCCCCACAGGGGAGGGTGCGGACATTTAACCGGGGGGAGTTACTGGTGAGCTTTTTCTATTTTCTCTTGAATATTGACTATTGAAAAGGGTAGCTTTACTCAGCAGGTCAATACGTTTTACACCGATCCCCCCCTTTTGTATATTTTTTTTTGTTTTACGCTTTTATAAAATAAAAACATTTTTATTAACCCAGGAAAATACGTTTTTGCATCGCCATAGTGAGAGCCATAACTTTTAAATTTTTCTGTGTTTGGGAAACTGTGGTGGGGGACTTTTTTTTTGGGGAAAAGGTTGAGTTTTTTTTAGTTCATTTTTGCGGGACAAAATCTTTTTGATCGCTTTTAAAATCATTTTTTGGAGGCCAGGGTGAAAAAATACTGCAATCCTAGTAGTGTTTTTTATTTTTATTTTAACAGGGCCACCGTGCAGTATCTGTGATAATTAGTTTTTACTCTTTTGGTCCTACGATTATGGCGTACCCAATTTATATATTTTTTTATGTTAAGCACTTTAAAAAAAAAAAAAAATGTTTTTAAGTTTAAAACAATATTTATGGGTTTGCTATCTTCTGAGAGCTATACAAATTTTAAATTTTTCCGATACAAGGGCTTTTTAAGGATTTTTTTTTTTTAGGGAAAGAAATTTGACTTTTTAAATTGGGAAAAAAAACCCTTTTGGGGTTTCCCAGGAGTTTTTTGATCCTTTTTATTCCAATTTTTTTTGCTTGGGGGGGATGAACAATAATCTTAAATTTTTGTGATTGTTTTTTTTTTTTTTTTTTTTTTTTTAACCCCGGGGGTTTACCGTACGGGTTTAATTAAAAAAAAATGGAACCCAGTTTTTTAAAAGGGCAGGGGGTTACGCACGGGGGCATACCAAATATGGGTACTTTATTTATTTTTTTATCTTTTTTGGGGGGGATTTTCGTTTTTTAAAGGGGGAAAAGGGGGGTGTACGATTTTTATTTTATTTTTCGGTTTGTGTTTTTACTTGTTTTTCACTTTTTTTTTCTTTTTTTTTAAAATTTTTCACATTTTTTTTTAAAATTTCCCCATAGGGGATTTGAATTTAAGGGTCTTTAATCTTTAGATCTCTCATTCAAAAAGGAATCCCAAATGCAAAAGGGTTGTTGCTATGACGGGGTTTCCCATGACAACGGGCCCTTTACGATTTCCCCGGGGCCCTGCCCACAGGGGACGGCCCGGGTCAACTTTACGCCAAGACCAAAATTTCCCGGAAAAAGGGATTCTCTGCCTTCCGTGCTGTCTGTCAAGGGCAGGGCTGCACCCGGGTCAGCGATCCGTGCGCTGCTCCCCCGCCGACAGAGACGGCCCGGGGGAGGGGACCTCCTCCTGCGTCCCCCCTTTAAAAATTTGCGACCCCCATCGTCACATAATTAAAGGGGTTTAAAACCCCCCCCCCCCCCCCCGGGGGGCGCCCCGGGGTCGGGGGCCGACGCTGGTGGATGTCAGCTGTAATAAACACTGACACCCCCCCCGCCCCGAAAAAACCCCGCTAAACAACCCGCTTTAAAAGTTCGGGGCAAATTCCCCCCCCCAGGAAATTTTTCCATTTCGCCAGGTGCTTTTAAACCCCCCCAAAAGACCTGGACTTAAAAGGTACGTTTTAAGGCGTTAAAACGGGTTAAAAGCACAATTTTTTCACAAGAAAAAAACAACTCTTTTGGGGAAAAACACGGGGGAAAGGGGAAAGGCATCAAAAAGTTATTTTCACATAAAGCGACACATTTCAGATTTGAAAAATTGGGCTCTGTCAGGAAGGTCAAAACTTACTGTGGATGTAGGGGCTTAATAAAGATTTTTAAAAAATGTAGTGAAAATATTCAACCAATATTTTAAAAAAAACGAATGGAAATTTTGGCCCCCTAGTTTCCCATTAAAAATTTTATTTTCACAGCGAGCTTTTTTTAAAATTAGTTTTCAAGTAAATGTTTACCATTGTGGGAAACATCCAATCAAATAAGTAAAAAGGGGAAAAATCAGAAAATGGGCCAAAACTAAGGTGGGTTAAAGAGGTGCTTGTATCGCTGGGCTCTGATTGGGGTTTTTCATTTTCCAATCTGTATTATAACGCTTGTAGGGCCCTTTAATAGCTCTTTGCCCCCCTCTGGGAAGAATAATACTTCCCTTTTCCCCGGGGGTGCTGGGGCGATAAACCAAATGGGAAGATATGGGGGAAAAGGGCAAATAGTTGACTATTTGGGGAGGGTAATTTGGGCTGATTCCCCCGGGATTTTTTAAACCCAGCATACTTTTTTCTTCTTGAGTTAAAAGACATTCCCGAAGCACTGAAAACCCAATGAAAAGGATCAAGGGTTTAGTTATCATTAACTGAAGGGGAAAAAATTTTTTTATTTTTTTATTTTTTTTTCTCCAAAATAAACATTGGGATAAAAAAGCATTTTTTTTTATTATTAGAAATATAAAGAACAAAACTGAGTTCCAAAAATGGGTACCCCTTTCAGATAAACAAAATTTTATGACAAAATATTAGTTTGTTAAAACATATAAAGTACTTAACCCGATAAATAAAAAACAGTGGGGAAAAAGGGGAACAATACATTTTGAAAACATAAACGCTCCTCCCTTTTAAAACTAGATTCAAAAAGAGGGAAAAAACAAATACAAAAACATTTAACCCCTAGATCAAAGAGAGAAACTAGAACTGTAAACTGGGGTGATAAAGGGAAAAAAAAAAAGGAGGTGACGCTGAAATCCCAATTTTTTTGCAAAGAGGAAGGGGTTTTTGGGGTGGGGAAAACTTCTATTTTAAGGAGGAGGGAGGTGAAATGCTGACATCTTCTATAAAAGAGGGGGGGAGGGGACTTGGGTGACATCTTATAAATAAGTGAGGGGGGAGGGGACCCCGCTGACAAACTTCTAAAAAGGAGGAAAGGGGGGTGACTTGCTGAAAATTTTCTTTATAAGGAGGAGGGTTTTTGCCTGCTGATAACTTCTATAAAAAGGTGGCAGGGAGGAGACTGCCGACATCTTCTATAATAAGGAGGAGGGAGGTGACGGGGAGACATCTTTTTATAAAAAGGAGGAGGGAGGTTACTGGGTGACATCTTTTAAATAAGGGAGTTAGGGAGGGGACGCTGACATCTTCAAATAAAAAGGGGGGGGCGGTGACTGCTGACATCTTCCTTTTATAAGGATGGGTTTGGGGACTTCTGATTTTCTTCTAAAATAAAGTGGCAGGGGAATTTAACTGCCGACATTTTTTTATATATAAGGAGGAGGGAGGTGACTGCGACAAACTTCTTTAAAAAGTAGGAAAGGGGGGGACTGCTGAAAATCTTTTTATAAAGGGAAAAATTTACACCTCACTTTCTCCTTATATAAAAGAAGTCAGCAAACACCTCCCTCCTTTCCCCCATATAATGTCAGCAGTCACCTTCCCCCCTCCCCCAAAAAGGGTCCCGGGGAGTTAAACCTCCCACCTTTATGAAGATTTGTCAAAAAGTTTAACTTCCCCTCCCTTAAAATAAAAAAATGCAAGCAGTTTACCTCTTTTCCATCTTATAAGGATTTTCAGCAGTCACCTCCCTCTTCCTTTTTTAGAAGAAAAATTCCCGCATTTACCTCCCTTCTCCTTATATAAAAAAATGTCAGCGTCAAACCCCCCTCCTCCCCCCATAAAGGGGGAAATATAAACAGTCACCTCCCTCCTCCTTATTAAGAAGTTGTCAGCAGTCTACTCCCTCCTCCTTATATAAAAAAGTCCCGCATTTTTCCCCCCCCCTCCACATACAGTTTTTAGATGTCAGCATCCCCCTCCCTCATCCTTTTTATAATGTCAGCAGTCCCCCCCCTCCTCCTTTTATAGAAATGTCAGCATCACCTAAACCCCCTCCTATATAGAAAAAAATTCAGCAGTCCCCCCACCCCCCTCATCCTTATATAAGTCAGCAGTTTACCTCCCTTTCCTTTCCCTTTTATAGGAAAAAGCACAAATCACCCACCTCCTCCTTTTAAAAAAAGGTGTCAGAAATTTAAAACCCTTTTCCCCTCCTTATTTAGAAGATGTCAGCAGTCAACTCCCTCCTCCTTATCTAGAAGATGTTAGCAGCCACCTCCCTCCTCAAATAGAAGATGTCAGCATTCACCCCCACCTTTATGTAATGATAAACAAAAAAACAGTCCAACCTTTCCCCCTCCTTAATAAAGAAAGTCCCGATCACCCACTTCCCCCCTTAAAAAGAAGATGACAGCAGTCACCCCCTCCCCTCCTCCTTTTAAAAAAATAAATCAACAGTCACCTCCCTCCCCTTAAAATAAAAAAGAGGTCAGGGAGTCACCCCCCGCCCCCCCTTTCCTTTTTAAAAGGTCAGCAGTCACCTTTTCCTCCCCCCTTATATAAGAAGAAAGTCAGGGGAGTCACCTCCCTCGGGAAAAATAGAAGGGTTTCACAGTCACCCCCCACCTTTTGTAGATTTTTTTCAGTCACCTTCCCCCTTCCTTATATAAAAATGTCAGCAGTCACCCCCCCCCCCCTTAAATTTGAAAAAAATTTCAGCATTTACCCCCCCTCCTCCTTAAATCGACAATGTCAGCAAAATTTCCTTTTCCTTTTCTTTTCTTTTTAAAAAAGATTGTCAGCAGGGCCCCCCCCCTCTTCCCCTTTTAAAAAGAAGGAAAGTAAGCAAATCAAACTCCCTCTTCCTTTTTAAAAAATTTATCAGCAGTCCCCCCTCCCCCCTTCTTTAAAAAAAAAAAATGTCAGCAGGTGACCCCTCTTTTCCTCTTTTTTTTAAAATGTCAGGGAGTTTACCTCCCTCCCCCCTTTTTTTTTTAAAAGATTAAACAATCACCTTCCCCCGCCTAAAAAAAATTTCAGCAGTCAACCTTTACGCCTTTATAAAAGAAGAAGTCACAGTTCCCACCCCCGCCATCTATTTGTGTCAATTGATAATTTTTAAAAAAAAAACATCAAAGTCGTTGCATCATTACATTTTTTATTTAAAAACTCATTTAAAATAGTTTTTTTTTAAAATGCTTTTTAAAATGCTAAACATCTTTATCAAGTAAACTGATATCTTTCACACAGCTTTCCTTGGGCCCATGCCCTGTCGCTTCATCAAGAATTTATCAAGAAAACCCAAAAAAAAATCCCCTCCCCCGGAATTTTTTCTTAGCAACCAAGCCTAGCAAAAACCCTTTTGAAGAAACAGGAAAACAAAAAAAGTTTTTTGGGAACAGGGCCCAAAAAAAACCAAAGACAGAATAAAACAGTATTCCCCTTTAAAACCATAAGATATGAAAAAATTTTACTTTTCCTGTTAATAAAGCCCGATTATGCCCCCGGCGGAAGGGGTGGGTTTATTCTCGAGCTTCCCGGCATGCAGCTGTAATAAATAAAAAATAATTTTGGTTTTGGGGGAAAAATTTAATTTTGGGAAAAGGATAGGAAAAAAATACTTTGAAAACCCCAAAATTTAAATTTTATTTTGATATTTGGTGGGGGCCCTGCTCTCAAATGACCCGAGGAAAAAAATCCAGAGTGGGGCTGACGCCTTAAAACCCTCCCACTACACAGTCCTGGTTGTCCCAAATCACCTTTTGGGGGGCCTGAAAACCCCCACAAAACGGGTACGTTCGCTATTTTTTTTAAATCGTGACTTATCTGTTTTTTTTTTTGGGCATTCTAGTTAGAGTCTTTTGGGGTTTATGTCCCCCTACTTAAAGGGGACCTGTAAACGTTCAGGTGTGGGCCACCAGGGTGTGGTCTGGTACGGTGTGCGTATCATATGTGTAATTAAACCCTTTTAAAAACGCTACCAAATTGGGGTCTCCCGCTTGTTGCTCTTTAAAAATACCAAAATGGGGCTAGAAATGTATTTTCCTTTTTGAAGGGATATTTCAGTGTTTTGGGGTAGGGGCTGGGCTTTTCCCGATGGTAAAAAAAGAGATATCAGGATAGAAATCCCTTTAAAAAAAGACCCGTTACGGGCCGAAAAAAGGGCCCTTTTTGACAGAAAGTTAAAGACAGATGAACTGAGTTTTTTTATAAGACCCCCTGACGAGCAGAGGAAAATATTAGAAGGAAAAAAAAAAAAACAGGGTTTTTTCCCCCCAAAATACATTTGCATATATTTTGTTTTTTTTTTCACCATTTGCGACTTGGGAATAAGGGTTAAAAAAATACTTGTCAAAAAGTTCAATCATTTTAAACTCCCCAAAAAAATTTTCTCATGGAGTTAAATTTTCCCGGAAAATTCTTGTAAAGCGCTGAAAAAAGTTAGAAAAAGCAGCTTTCGTTCACAGGCTTCTTTTTAAGGGGGGGTTTTAGGGTTTCAGCTGTGGGGACGAACCCTTTACCTTTACTCCTCTTTCTCTGTGGCTTTCTGAAAAATAATAGCGCCAGTCTAAAAAGGGGCATTTAATTTGTTTTAAGGGTAAAGAGAAAAGTTTGTAAAATAAATAGGACTTGAAAAAAGTTTAAAAGAAACTCTCTGTTTGCAACGTGAAAAAATTAAAGGAAATAAAACAAAAATGTGGCAGACGAAAACCGGGAAAAAAATTCCCGGAACATTCTAAAAAAGTTTAAAGTTGGGCTTTTGGGAGAGAAAACTTTTTCGATTCAAACTTTTAAAATTTCATTGAAATTTTAAAGTTTTAAAAAAAAGAAGGGTTTGATGAAGGGGAAAATTATAATGGATTTAGCCCGCCGCCAATTTTAAAATGGAGACTTTTGAGTGTTGGCTGTGGGTTTCCCAAATTTTTTAAACAAAAAATTTCCCTTAAAAAGCTGAAAG
>JAODAL010068847.1:0-16626 GCA_025379985.1 Phyllomedusa bahiana
AAGACCCGACTCCCACCGCTCGACACCACCCCCTTAGGGGACTGCGCGTTCCCTCCACAGCTCCTTGCTAAATTGTGTGCAATTCGCCAAAAGGGAAAACGGTGAGCTCTCCACCGCTCCCATACCGGCACAGGCCCTGGCCCTGGCCGCATCCAGCTGAAGCTGCCCACGCAAGCAGGACAGAAGATCGATACCTAAAGGTAGACACTTGCCGACCCGCTCCTGGTGGATACTTAGGTATGGACATTTCATCTTAAAGACAGGGGGACCTGACATTATCTAATAATCCCTACCGGCGACCACGTGACCGCGGCCATTTCTAAGTCAGCTCAACTGCTTAACACAGTGAGCTGAAGCTCTAAACACTCTATTGTTGCTGCACAAGTTGCCTGAGCAAGTGAGAGCAAGCTCAAACTGCCTCCTAAAGCACCAAATCTTTTGATAAGTGCCCTTACATACTTGGGATTTGCTAACAACTTATTCATAAGTGCAGTTTACCACTGTTCTCTTTTAAACCACGAACTGAAACAACACAGTTGAATGTTACTGCCATCACATGGTTCCAGTGGCCATTTTGTGATTATAACAGCTGTGTAAAGCGAGAGGCAAATCAACTCCAAGCGCTTATTTCCACACACACAAGGTCCAGCTCACAAGGAAATACTGTACTGCAGTATAAAACTTCTATTGAAGAGTTTGTGGCATCTTTATTAGCAGCGAGTTGCTCTAAGCCTGTCCAACAGCATTTTAACCAGTGCTCAGGATATCCCATACTATTAAAGTGAGTCCTTCCTCTACTTACTGGACTTCCTTTATATCCCTGCTTCTGGAGAGAAGATCAAAAGTTACTAATAGTCTTTAGAGTACAAGACAAAGGGGAGCGAGAAAGAGAGGATAAAAAAGGGGGATTTAAGCACTATCTACTTTGTTAAATCTATCACTTTACCAGCTCTTTGTTTCAACAAAGGAATCCCAAACCCAAGAAATTAACTGAATTCTTAGATAACCCTCCCTCTCAGTCTCAGGACAAAGGAGGTTGCATCCCTTTTTCGATTACTTCCCCTGCTTCCTCCCGCCAGGAATCTGTGGATATGGATCATCAAGAGAGTGCAGGCTGTTTAGAAATTACGGAACAAACATTACATCGCCTCTTCTCATCCTTCAGAGAATCACTACAGGGAGACTTCAGGCAGATGATGGGAGAGTTCAGGTCAGACATCCAAGCCCTAGTTTCAAGAACCGAGCATGTGAAACACAAAAGGCGGAATTAGCGAAATCCCACAATTTGCTCATTGACGCAAATGCTATCCTTGAAGAAGAGGCTCACCGTCTTTCCGCCAAAGTCTTGGACCTGGAAGACTGGTCCAGGAGAAATAATGTCAGACTAAGAGGTGTTCCTGAAACTATCACACGGGACTTGCTTCTACAATTCTTGGTTGACTTCATGGCCTCCGTGTTGCCTGAAGCTATTGACCTTGACCTTACGGTCGACAGTATTCATAGACTCCCAAAACATAAACATTTACCACCAGCAATTCCACGTGACGTTATTGCTAAAACACACTTTTTTGCACTAAGGAAGATATTTTTAAATTTATACACTCGTGCGCTGACCTCCCAGATAGATTCAAGAACATTTCTTTATACCCAGACCTCTCAGCAGGCACGATGATGAAAAGAAAATAATTTGCACCGTTCACAAGAATTCTACGGGAAAATAATATCACCTACCACTGGGGGTTCCCAGTGAAGCTTGTCATCACTAAAGACAACTTCATTCTGACATGTTCCACTCCAACTATGGCCAAGGAACTCCTCCTCTCATGGGATTTGCTGTCAATGCTGGTTCATTCCTCTGCTGTCAAGAGACGTGATAGACCAGAAGCCATCACACCAATAAGGTCAGATAAGGCTGCAGATCTAATACATGACCAAATGACTGAACTTCCACTTTAGGCGGTCCTACAAGATCCCCTCGGGTGGGTTTTTTGGGGGGTTAATACCCCCTTTTGCTAACTTGCCCCCTTCCCCCGGGTACTTTTAAGAACTACCCTTTTTTGGTCTTCCCTTGAGGGGGTTTTTTTCATTTGTTATTGATGTTATCTTTTATTGTCACTATATTTATGTGGCACAGTTTTGCCTCAGTCCTTCAACCCACTTTCACAGATTTGCACTGCCTAGGATATATCGAACCTGAGTACCATACTTTATCTAATCCCTCATTGGAGCCCCTTCCCCTAATACAATACGGGGATTAAAAATTTTGTCCCTGAAAACAAAAGGGGCCCCAAATCCCCTTTTAAAAGAACATAAACTTTGAGGATGCCCTTTAAAATTTAAAAGTGTATAAAAGTTTACAAGAAACCCCTTTCGAAATAACTAAAAAGATTAAAGCATAAGAAATTTTACATCATCCCTATCAGTGAAAAAGGCGGAAGTAGCAATAGCAATAACGGATTCTGACGCGTTTACTTGCAGGAATGCGGAGATTGATCCAAAAGGAAGATATATAATATTGCAATGTGAATTGAACTCAGTGCCCTATACTTTAGGTAATCTATATGCCCCTAATGTGAGACAAATACCGTTCATCTCTAAGGTAATAGAGCAGGCTAAGGAATGGCCAAGAACAACCTTATTATTTGTGGGGACTTCAATATTGTAATAAATAAGCAAATGGATAGATCTGCTGGTTGCTCCTGTTATGCTCCAGAAATTCAAAACCTATTATGGGAGGAAAACCTCCACGATCATGGAGATATCAGCACGCAAATGAGATGGTTTTCACATATTTTTCTGCCTCCAAAAATACCCACTTAAGATCGGACTATTTCCTAGTAGATAGAAGACTACTCACTGCGGTAGCCAAAATGGAAATAGGCCTCATAACCTGGTCTGACCACGCTCCAATCTATCTAACAGAAGAATTTAGGCCCTCTCCCCAGCTCCCCTGGCGTATTAATCACGTAATATTAAAATCATCTGACTTAATTAAAGAAATCCATGATGCGCTTAAAGAGTATTTCGAACTGAACTCCCCGTCCGTCCCCTCCTTGTAAACACTATGGTGTGCCCACAAAGCGGTTATAAGAGGAATATGCAGGAAATTAGCGGCCAGGGAAAAAAAGAAAAGAGATTCAGCGATGACGAAAATTCTAAACAAGTTCTAGACAAGGAACTCAAGAAGAACCCAAACCTTAGTAACAAGGAAAAACTAACAGAATGTAGAAATCGATTACAAATTCTTAACTTGTGTCACAATGAGTCCCAACTAGAGATGGGCGAATTGATTCTAACGAAGTGGAATTCGTTTAGAATTTCAGGAAAACTTCGGTTCGGAACGAAGTCGAACTTTGGGGTACTTCGGTGAACGAAGTTGCTTTTGATTGATAAAATGGCTGCGAGCACATGGCGTTACATGGGGCAAAGCACTCTGGGAGGAAGAAGGGCATACCCTGCATGACAATGTGCAGAGTGAAGCCAATCAGAGACGGCGGATTCTGTGACGTCACCGCACTATATAAGTCCGGGAGCGACGCTGGGAGCTCATACCGCCTCACTATAACTGATCAGGAAGGTGCTTCCCGCGGCTGATAGCTTCTTACTGAAGAATTGATTTCTGTGGGGTGTCTCCCTTGTCTCAAAAGACTGTCTCTTAATGTTCTATTTCTAATTTTTGGGGTATTGGATCTGAAATCCAGTGTGCGTCCACTGCAGCTGCATATACTTTCAATATCCAAGGGGGATCTAAGCCAGTTCCTGTTGTATTCATTTAAAGAAACAGCGTTTTTACAATACAAATACCACTTCATTTTTTGCTGCTCAATTTTATTGCGCAATTTACATCCAGGGTTAATTAAGCGTTGTTTTGCTGGTGTGCTGACCCCAAGAAACCGACATAGTCAACGCCAAAATATATACATTTTTCCGGTAGCCTAATTCACAAGCAAAGGCTAATTACAACTGTATCCTTGTTGGTGGCGTTGAAAACACGCAATTGCAACACGCTACAAAGCTACAAATTTGTGCGGCTCAATTCTTTGGCGCAATTTTTCATCCAGGGGTTTTAAATTTAAGCGTTTGTTTTGCTGTGTGCTGACCCAAGAAACCATCTTTTTCAACGCCAAAATATATACATTTTTCCTGTTTGCCTAATTCACAAGCAAAGGCTAATTACAAAATGTACTCTTGTTGTTTGGCGTAGAAAACACCAATTGTAACACGCTACAAAGCTACTAGTTTGTGCGGCTGAATTCTTTTGCGCAATTTACATCCAGGGGTTAATTAAGCGTTGTTTTTTTTGGTGTGCTGACTAAACCGTCTTTTTCAACGCCAAAATATATACAATTTTCCGGGAGCCTAATTCACAAGCGAAGGTGTATTACAACTGTATCCTTGTTGTGTGGCGTAGAAAACACTGCAATTGTAACACGATACAAAGCTACTAGTTTGTGCGGCTCAAATTTTTTGGCGCAATTTACATCCAGGGTTAATTAAGCGTTGTTTTTGCTGGTGTGCTGACAAAAATAAACCGTCTTTTCAACGCCAAAATATATACATTTTTCCTGTAGCCAATTCATGTCCGAAGGGTTTAAATTAAGCCTGTTTGTGCTTTTACATTTAGTAAAACACACAGTGTTTTTTAAACGATACCCCAGAAGTAAATTTTTCCTGGCCATTTGTGGAGCGCAATTTATATCCAAGGGGTTTCCCAAGCTTGTTACTGGGTTCATTTTGAGTCAAAAACAGGGTGTATATTTATCATATACAGATTTTCATCATCAAAACAGTGTCCCGAACATTTTAGAACAAAAAAGTATGTCAACAGAAGAGGGTTTCAGGCCCTTCAAACCCGCGAGGGGCAAATGGGACAAACATTCCCGGAAGGGCCCGGTTTGCAGCACCGCAAGGGGAAAGTCCCCAAACGGGGGGCCCCTCGGTGAGGCCACAACTGCCGCTGTTTATCTCCGGGCCCCGGGGTTTTTTTCACCCAAAACCCCAAGGGGTTTTGGGGTTTGGTTTTTCCTAAAGGGCATCCTCTTCCTCCAAAGGGCATCGACAACCCCGCCAAAAGTCGGTGGGGAAACCCCCAACACCCAAATCTTAGTTTTGGGGTGGCCCGGGGGCGGGCACGGCCCTCACCTGTCCCCAGCCCCCCTCTGTCCCCTCCGGTTCCCCCGCCAGAAAATTCCCCAAATATGTGGTTTTGGGGTCAGCGCCAATATATAGGAGGGTGAACAAAATTTTAGGAGGGGAGTCAGGGAATACTTGGCAGCGAAGAAATTTTGGGGGCCAAAAATACCCTGCTTCTTGCAAAATAGGCGGCAAAGGGGAAAAGATGTGGAAAGTGGCCTGGGAGGTTCCCGTTGTTTTAGGTCACCTCGGCATACCCGACCGGGGTTTAGGAAAAGCAGGACGAAGGGAAAAACAAAATAAGATGATTTTTGCCCACCGCACTTGGGGGCCCGGGGAGGGGAAGGGCTTTAACAAACGGCCCGGAAAGAGGGCGTTTAGCTTGCGCGCAGGGAAACAGCGGCCCGCCGCAAGTTTTGGGGGTGTGGGGGGTCAGCAAATTGCAGCAGTGTGAAGGTCGGGGAAAAACCCAAACGGCCACGGGGTTTAAAAAACCCCCTTGCAGGTCCAAAAATAAATAGCGGCAAAAAGGGTCAGCGAGGCAGCCCGGGGCCCGTAGTCCGTCAGTGCGGATCCCTTGGCGGTAAAAACCCAACTCCGGGGGGGTGTGGCAATTCTTTGCTTAAAACAAAAGGGGGAGCCGAAAATTGGGTTTTTTTTGAATCTGTAGAAAGAAAGTGAAAAACGGGGGCCAGGGAGCTAACTTGGCACCACGGCCCTGGTCAAACAATCAGGTCACCCCCCGTGGCCTGGGGAAAAAGGGCCCAATGTGGGGTCCATCCGGCCCCCGCGCAACGCGCAGCAGCCCCCGGCACGCATGCCATTGCACCATCAAGGCCCACACCTCTGTGCTCACCCCCGGTCCAGATCTCCTGCTCCTCGCTATCATGGGCCAGCATCTTCAGCGAGGCGATGCAAAGAGAAACATATGGTCCAACTATCTAAGGGCGCAGCGACCGTCCCCTGTCCAATTTGTTGGTTTTGCAGTCCCCCCCTTTTAAAAAGGGACTCAGCACCATTCAAAACTAAAGGGTTGTGCCCACCCAGTGGAGGTCAAACCCTAATTTCTTTTCCCAAAAAAAGGGAGTACCCCGCACTTCATAAATAGTAGAACGAAGGGGGGTAGTCCTTTGGTTTTTCGGTTTGTTCCAAGGGGCACGGGAGCGGACGTTGGAGCTGTAACTACGGTCAGGGCCAGTACATGTGTAATGGGTGGGTTTGTGGAACCTCTGGACCACTGCAAACGATGATAGCTAAGCCACGCCAGGGAAAGGAAACTAGTAGCCCCCCGGTTTTCACCAGAGCCTCCCAAAAGGGGAGGACTTGCTGCGGCGGGGGGGTCCCAGTCGTCCCCCCTAACGTGACTTTTTTGCATGGCGGCCGAGGGCAGCGGGGTTCAGAATGTAGTCCGGTATCGTGTCTGGGCAGCAAAAGGGTCAGGCGGCGGAAATGGTTGGGGGTCGTGGACGGCAGGAAGGTCGGGCAGGGGGCAGAGGTTCAGTCAGGAAACTAGAAAAGGGGTTGGTACACGGTAAGGCGAAAATAACTTCGGGAAAGTTTTTCACGGCTCGGGGCAACATAGATCCAGCGAGGAATGACTGAAAGGCGGACCCAAATAGGGGAGGCGTTGCAGACAACCAATTATGGGGACACTGGCTCTTTAATTTTAGAAACCGCGCCGGGGCTAGGAAGGGGCACCGCAGCCGGGCCGGGGCAGGAGAACGGCGGACAGGAACGCCCCCGGGTAATTTTACCGGGGGGCGGACCCCCCGTCCCCGGCCAGCGGGGCACCGACCCCGGGCGGGCCCCCGGAGGGGAACCCACGGGGCGCCCGCGGCCCATGGGCCGGGAAAGGGGGGGGCAGCCGCTACAGTCCCCCCCCCCCCCTTAGGTCTCCCCCTCTTTTAGGCTAAAGGGAACTTACGAAGAAAGTCTTGATTCAGGATTTGACCCGGTTCCCGGCCCCCTCTTTTGGGGGCCGAAGCCTTTCCAATCTCCCAAAAGAAACGTTACCCCTATGGTTTTCATGTCTAAGATGTCCTTTACTAAAAAACATCGGGGGATTCAAACCCGGGAGACAGGGCGCGCCCCTCGGGAAATGGGGTTAAAGACCAGGGGTTTAAGGAGGGAGACGTAAAAGGGCCCATTAGGGATCCGGAGGGATGGGGAAAGGCAAGTTTATAGGACACGGTTTAAATTGTCAAGTACTCTGAACGGACCCGGGAACCGGGGACCCAATTATAATGGGGACCTGAGGCGATGTTTTGGCAGAGACCACACTTTATCCCCTGGGCAACTGGGGGGGGGCCCTTCTCCTCTTGTCGCGGGGGGACCATGGGGCAGAACCTTGATAAAGCTTGTGGGGTTCACCCAAAATGACCCCGAAACCGAACCGGTTTGTCCATGGCAGGAACCTGGGAGGCTGGGGCCAAGGGGAGGGGGGGGCGTGGGGTGTGTCCAAAAACCACAAGGAAGGGGAAGGGCCATAAGTCGGAGTCCCGATGGTTAAGGAGAACTCCCCCCAAGGAAGAGTTGGGACCACCCCGTCCTGGCGTTTGGACACAAAGTGCCGAGAACCCCCTAAGATCTGGTTTACTCCTCCACCTGCCCTTGGTCGGGGGATGGTCGGAGAGAAGCCCCAGTTTAATTTGCAACGGAACACAGGGCACCCCAAAAAATTTCGAGAAAAATTGGACGCCTCGAGGGAGACAAGGGGGATGGTAAACCATGCAGGCGAAAAAAGTGCTAAAAAAAAAGACCCCCAAAACTGGGGAGCAGAAGGGGACCAGGCACGGCAAAAAGGGGACATTTCGAAAAAACGGTCATGCCCACCCAGATGACCGAGTTCCCCGAAAGGGGGAGGTCCGTGAGAAGTCCATGCCTATGTGTGTCCATGGAGCCTCCGGAACGGGCAGGGGGACTAGGAGGCCATGGGTCTATGGCGGAACCTTTTTCGACACAAGGGGACAGGAGAGAAAAAAGTCCTTACATTTTTGGGAGCAGAGTTGGCCACCAATAATCCGGGAAGGGGACAAAGGATTTTGTTTTCCCGGGGGGTGGCCGGCCAAAATGGAAACTATGCCCCAAACCCCAGAATTTCCTCCGGGTGAGGACGCACATAGGTTTAAACCCGGGGGGCACTAGGGAGATCCACAGGAGCCACATGGCCAGTCGTTCAGGAGCAATGAAATGCTAAACACCGGGTTTCCCCCCCCCCCCGGAAACTCAAAGCACGGGAGAGGGCGTCTGCTTGACTTTTTTCTCGGCCGGGTGGGAATGTCTTAAAATAAAGCGAAGAAAAAAAGGGACCCCCGGGGCCTGGGGGGATTTAAGCGTGAACCTCTAGGTATTGGAGATTTTTTTTTCTGTGAAGAGTCAAACGGATGTGGGGCCCCCTCCAACGAGTTGCCACTCCTCCAGGGCCAATTTTAGGGCCAAACCACGACCCCAATGGCAAAATTTTTGTTCTCGAAAAAGGGTCTTAAAAAAAAAAACCCGCATGTGAGGCCCTTGTTGGGGAACCCTTCGGGGTCAGGACACCCCCGCCCCAGGAAGGGGCATAAAAACCTCAAGGCTGAAGGGTTCTTGGATCCGGGCGGCCCAAATTAGGTGCAGAGGGAACGCACCCTTCATGGGGAGAATGCCTCCTGGCGACGGGGGGGCCAACTTTGGGGTTGGCGTTCTTCCTGGTAGGCCACGAGGGGCCCCACCAGCGTGAAAAAGGGGGAAAGAATTGCCGGTAGTAATTGGCAAACCCCAGGAAACCCGTTGAATCCCCCCCGGACCGGCAGGTCGGGGGCCCACTGCGGGATCGCAAGAGTTTGCAGGGTCCATCTGAAGACCTCTTCGGAGACATTAACCCAGGAAGGGGGAAGGGCGGGCCTTTGGGGAACGGCACTTCTCCAGCTTAGCGTACAGTTGGGTTTTCCCCGCAAACATGCAGGACCTGGCAAAACTTGTCTCCGTGGGTCCTATTCAGGAAAAAAAAAAAATATCATCCAGGAAACAATACGCGGGTGTACAGAAAGTCCCGAAATCGTCATTGACAACTCCGGGAATACAGCTGGGGCGTTGCATACCCCAAAGGGGCTCAACGATATTCAAAATCCCCGCCTGTGTGTTGAATCCGTCTTCCATTCTTTCCCCCCTCTCAAATTTCTGATGATTTATAGGCCCCTTCCCGATCTAATTTGGTGAAATTTTGGGCCCCCACGGAGGGGTCGAAGAGTGGGAAATCAAGGGTAGAGGGAAACGATTCTTCAGGGGATTTTGTTTTACCCTCTGAATCGATGCACGGCAAAGTGAACCGTCTTTTTTCTAACGAAAAAAAAACCGGCACCGGGGGGGTTTGGGGGAGGACTTGCGTATGCCCCCTTCGCCAAGTTCCCCTTTAAAAAGGGCCCCACGGGCCTGGGTCTCGGGCACAGAGAGGGGATAGCCCAAAAGGGGAGGAGATCTAAACAGCATACGCCCGATGGGGCGTAACCTCCAGCCTGCCTTCCGAAATACATCTCCAAGACCCGGGTCCCTCCGCGGCAACCCTGTAGAAATTTTACAGACGACTGGGGAGGAGAGAGGACACCGGGCATGGTGCCACCAAACAGGATCCGGCTTTTCCAACCCCAACGAAGGCTCGCCCGTTCTCCATTCAATTGGGGCGTGGCGTTGCAGCCGGGTCCCCAACAGGCGCCGAAGAAGCGGGGGGGCGGGACGGGAAGCAATCCTTCCGTGTGTGGGCCCCCCAACAGAACATCCGGGTCTGGGAGGAACTGGATGGAGTCGCTGGGGAGCTCCCCACTGACAGAAGAGATGACAACGGCTTTTCCAGACGGGTCACCGGCAAACGTAACGAGACACCAGGGGGGCGTGAAAAGTTCCCGGCGGGGCCGGGGTCCAAAAAAGGCGACCCCAAAGGGTAGGCCACATCGTTGTTACCTCCCCTGGCAACATCATCTTTTGGGAGGAGGGGGGCACCTAGGGACGCCTTCCCTCGCCCCTAGGTGCGGGGGTTTTCCCAGCGCTAGGACGCTGCGGACAAACCCCCCGGAAATGGTCCCCGGGTGGGGCCCGTAAAGGAGATTCTCCACCCCGCGACGGGACATTCGGACCCGACAATGGCCCGGTCCACCTGCATGGGGCCCTTTAGTGGACAACAGCGGAGGGGGTTGCGGAGTCTCTGGAAACAGGAGCCAGACGAGGAAGGCGGGGGTTGGCCAAGTCCCCCTCCCGACGGAGCTCCTGCTTCTTCCTGAAACGCCGTCTATGCATGGCAAGATGTAGAGCTCACTCAACACGAAGGAAATTCGGCTGCAAGGCGTTTTTCTCGCTCGAGAACCCTTTTTAAATGTGGCACAGAAGGGGGCGTCATTCCAAGAGAGCCGGAGGCTAGGGGCGGAATTAACCCATATTCCTTACGGAGGAGTCCCCTTGGGGAGATTTTTGTACGCCGTCTCCCGGAAAATGCCGGCAGGCTCCTCAAAAAAGCTGCGGAAAATTTTGCGGGAAGGCCTGAGGTCTTGGTCACAGGATCTTCGGGCCCAAAAAGGTGTCGCCCAGGCCAGGGGGTTTCCCGGACAGCAGGTCACCACGAACGCCACCTTTTACCTTTCATGGAAAATGGTCGGCCCCCTCAGCTCCACGTGCGGAGCACTGCGTGATGAAAACCTCACAGGCTTCGGTCTCCGTCAAATTTGGGAAAGGGAAGGGAGGCAAGCTTCGGACCCCCGGTTGCCCCGCGGGATGGCCGGGGGGAAAAGGTCACCGGCGAGGGGAGGTTGCTGCTGTTTGGGGGACGCCAGGATTGGGGCTCTGGCGGACCAAAGACCCCGTTGCTGACTTGTTGCGCGACCTGTGACTGTTGGGGACAATGGTCGGAGATCCGCTAGACTTGGGGAGGGACCTTGGCGGATCCATGGCTGATCAACTGTAAAGGCTGGGGAGGGATCCTTTGGGCCACCGCAAACGATATACAAGCCACGCCAAGGAACAAAAAAGTAGCCCCCGGTTTTTAAACCAACCCCCCCGCAAAGCGGGATGGACTTGCGCGGGCTGGGGGTACCAGGTCTCCCCCCTGACTGACTTTCTTCGAGGCGGGGGAGGGGCGCGAGGTACAGAACGATCCAGTACGTAGTCGTGGGCGGCAGAAGGTCAGGCAGGGGGCAATGGTTCGTTTGGGGTGGACGGCGGAAGGGCAGGCAGGGGGCAGAGGTGGATCAGGAAAGTGCAAAGGGTTTTGGTACACGGTAAAAACCCACAATATCTTCAGGGAAACCTTTTTTTACGGCTCGGGGAACATAGATCCGCGAGGAAAGACTGCAGAGGGGCCCCCAAAATAGGGACGTCTGGCGACAACCCAAATTTTCGGGCACTGGCCCCCTTTAAAATTTTTAAACGCGGCGCGCTAGGGGAAGGCACCGCGCCTGGGCCGGGGGAGAAGCGGGGCGGGACAGGAACGCGGCCGGTAAGTTTTTTACCCGGGCGGACCCCCCCCTCGCCCGGGCCCGCGGCGCACCCCACCCCGGCAGGCGCCGGAGGGGGGAAACCCCGGGTGCCCCGCGGGGCCCGGGAAAAGGGGGGACCCTACAACATGTCCTTTACGGCCCAAATGGGGGAATGTGCTTCCCGCCCAGGCACACCAACAAATTGGAAAAGGAGCGCCGCTTTCTCCTCCACGTTGTCAAACGCGCACCTGCGCCAAGTCCCCCTCCTCCTCCACCTCACCCCATCCAGCCCCCACAAGTACTGCTCCACATCCCCCATGTGTAGGGCCGTGGTGCATGCGTTCACACCGGCTTCCCGGCGAACGAAATCACACGGGGGGGAATGCCCGCTCATGCAGCAAGAAACGAGTGTTTTTCTCCGCGCCAACTGCAAATTCGGGAAACCCTGGTGACGGACAATGGGGGAACATGGTGTCCGCGCGCACCGAGGGGGATGGTCCATGCGCCCCCCATGGGGCCGGTTCAATCTGGTTTGAAAGGTTTCCAGTCTTCACCGATCTTTGAAAATTCTGAAAATGGCCCCGGAAAACTGTGCAGCACTTTATCCTTCGTACAAAGCCAGGAAAACCCTCCCCAAGTTCAGCAGCAAACGCCTCCCCAAACACTCTAATATGCGAGTTTCCACCCGCTGGAATTCCCGCCTCACAGTTTGGGCCGACGTATGAACAAGAAAGGGGCCCTTTAAAAATTTTTTGTGATCCAGCAGAAAATACTCCCCTGTGTAACTTTGAGCAGCCAGTGGCAGCTCTGCGGGCACCTGCCCTTTTTTTGAGGCCCTTCAGGGGCGACATTATTTGTCATCGCCCCTACGGGAGAAAACGCTTCCCTGCTTCATGTCCTGGGAAAAGATCTGAAAAATCGTCGGGGAGGGGCGGAGAGTGGCGACTACATCTCGGGGCCCCCATGACCGGGGGGGTAAATGAGGGGGGGGAGGAGGAGGGGGAAATTGGAGCAGAAACATTGTCTGGTGAAATGGGGGGATTTTCTACCCCCGGGACAAGAGAGGGGGAGCAGAACACTGGAGGAGGTGGATGGAATGAGAAGACGAGGGGATGACCCCCCAAACGTGGGATATACAGTGGAAATGGAGGCAGGGAGCCCCCGGGGTACTTTTGCAGATGGCCCCCAGCTGCGATTTTCCCGGCAGTGACAGCCGAATGTCGCTCCGGGAGAGGGGTGACTTTTGGGTCTCCACCCTATTGGGCCCCGCTAAAACCGGGGCCAAATGGGGCCTTTTCCCGCTATTGAGAGGGAAGAAAACTCAAAACATGGGGGAAAACCCCCCGTAACAGTTTGGGGCGCCTATGTGCGGCATCGTCCCTCCCCTAAGGTCGACCGGGGGGGGGTTTCCCCAGCGCCACGTACTATCCCCGGGGTGCTGGGAAGGTGGGGGGGGGGAGCAACCATCCCCAGATAACCTAACTGGGGTCACTGAGACACTTTCCTTTCCCCCCTAGTGAGGAGGGAGTCGCCAGCAGCGCAGCAGGACCCCGGAGCAGTCCCCCCGAACCAACAGGGTTTTGGCCTATTGGACAAACACTCTGCCCCCTCATTTAAAGATCCGGGCTACTGGGAGCCAATTGGATTTGTGGGCCCAACTTGCCAAGTTTGCGGGAGAAGCTTTCCCGCCGCCAGTAGTGTGGCATCAGATCGGGGGTTCAGTCGGCGGGGGGCCCTCGTTAAACCCCAAAGGGGAAACCCCTTGTCCCCGGGGAAATTTAACACTGACCTTTTTCAAGATGAATCAGGGGTGGATCCCGACTTCCACACACAATGCCTTTGGGGGTCAGCTGGGTTCAAAAACCTGCCCACACTATTTTATGCCCCCACCTGCCTGATGCCACACTCTGTGCCAGTTTCTCATCTCCTACCACCTCTTTCCGGGGGGGACGGGGTATTGCACCCACCTCAACACTCTTCTTTGGCCACTCTATGCCCCTCATGCGCTGCTGTGTTTTGTTTGCCGGACATCCACACGTGTCTTGTGCCCTCCTGACCTCATGCTGTTGCTCCTGTCGGTCACCTCAAAACCTGTCTTTGTGCCACTCTGTGGCCTACCCCTTTTTTTTGACCCTCCAGAATTTGTCATTGTCCCCTCCCCTGCCCTCATGCTGCTGTTGGCTGCCCCCATGTCCTCCAAACTTGTCTTTGTGCCACGCCGACCTCATGCTGCTGCCGCCGTGACCTCCGCTCTCAGTCTTGTGCCACTTGGGGTTTCCTCCTGTTTGCCACCTCCAAATGTCATTGTGCCACTCCCCGACCTAACGCTCTGTTGGGGCCTCTACACTGTTGATTGTGCCACTTGGGGGCCTAATATTTTGCCACCTCCAAATGTTTTTTGTCCCACGCCGCCCTCAGCTGCTGCTGTGGCTGCTCCGTGCCCTCCACACTGTGTCATTGTGCCACTTTCTGACCTCATGCTGCTGCTGTGGCTGCTGCCTGTCCTCCCACTGTGTCATTGTGCCATTTCTACCTTATGCGCTGCTGTGGCTGCGCCGTGTCCTCCACACTGTGAAAATTGTCCCACGCCTGCCCCTTGCGTTTGCCCCCGGCCCTCGCTCTCAGTATTTGCCATTCTGTGGCTTCCTCCTTTTTTTTCCACCTCCAGAATTCATTGTGCCACTGCCTGACCTCATGCTGCTGCCCCCGTGACCTCCGCTCTCAGTCATTGTGCCATTCTGGGCTTCCCCTGTTTTGCCACCTCCAGAATGTCATTGTCCCACTGCCTACCTCATGCTGCTGCTGGGGCTGCTCCGTTTCCTCCACCTGGTCTTTTTGCCCTTTTTACCTCATGCTGGTGTAGGCTCCCGTGTCCTCCACACTGTGTCTTTGTGCCACTGCCTGACCTCATGCGCGCCGCCGTGACCCCCTCTCGTCATTGTGCCATTCTGGGGGTTTCCCCCCCCTTTTTTCCCCTCCAAAAAAGTCATTGTGCCACTTTCTGCCTCATGCTGCTGCTGGGGCTGCTGCCTTGTCCTCCACACTGTGCCATTGTGCCATCCCTGACCTCATCTGCGCCGCCGTGACCTCCCTCTCAGTCATTGTCCCATTCTGGGGGCTTCCCCCGTTTTGCCCCTCCAGAATGCTTTGGCCCACTCCCTCCTCACTGCTGTGGCGCCGCCGTACCTCCACACCGTCAAAAATGTTGCCACCTGAGCTCTCACTTGTTTTTTTCCACTTTCGCTAGCAACTTTTAGGCAAACTTTCCCCTTGGTTTTTTTGGCATTTTCCCCTCTTAAGTGCCCGGGGATTTTAGTGAACGATTTAAGAGGGGCGGCAGTCATCGCTGTCATACAAAACACAAATTGTATGAAGACCAAACCAAGCCCCTTGCAATTTAAGCATGGCCCAACGTTCCCCGCACCCTGCAGGCTCTGTACCCGGGAAAACTTTTTTTAAGTGATTTGCCGAAGTAATTGGGAAAACAATTTATTTTTTGCCGAGAAATTCGCGAAGTGAACAAAACAATTTGGGGGAAAATTCGCCCATCCACCCCAAAGTACAAAATTAAATGGAACTTTTACCTTCAAGGAGATAGGCCATCTGAAATTCTTGCAAAACAAGTTAAAAAACTTGAAGCCCGCACAAGGATCTCCCATCTAACAATCCCAGCCCAAGTGAAAATTTATGACCCCCAAACAATAGCAAACAGCTTTGCAGATTACTATGCTAACGTATATAATCTTAAAGATAACTCTGAAACCCCACCAGTTTCACCTAAGAATATTTTAGAATTTCTAGAAATAATGAATCTACCATCCCTAACAGAGAAGCACTTGTCAGATTTGAACAAACCTTTTTCTCCCAAAGAGATAGAGGAAGTGATAAATAACTCCAAATTACATAAATCTCTGAGACCCGATGGTTTCACTAACGAATATTAAAAGATTTTTAAAACTATCCTTTCCCCTTTTCTCTGTACCCTTTTCCAATCCATCAAGGACAAAGGTACAGCTCCCACTGAAATGCTCTCAGCACTGATAACTGGTAAACTAGCGGATCAAGTTATCAACTATAGGCCAATCTTTTTGTTGAATAATGACATAAAATTCTATTCCAAGATCCTGGCCAATCCAATAAATAAGATACTTCCCCTATTAATCCATAATGATCAATCAGGCTTTGTCAAATCTCACCAAACGAAGGATGGGGTTAGAAAGGTATTGGATGTTATACAGTTGGTTAACCTTCACAAAACGCCAGCACTTCTGCTTTCTCTGGACGCAGAGAAAGCCTTCGACAGACTCAACTGGACTTACCTTACAGCAGTACTCACTAAATTCGGTTTCGAAGGCCCAATTCAACAAGCAATTATGGCCCTATATTCCAATCCTACAGCGAAAGTATTCACATCAGGTTTCCTCTCACACTCCTTCTCAATTTCTAATGGAACGCGACAAGGATGCCCACTTTCCCCGTTAATTTATATTCTATGTGTAGAGCCATTAGCGGAACTAATTAGGAACTCCACATCTATCCATGAGATAAAGCTTTTTGACATGGAGCATAATATCAGTTTATTTGTAGATGATACCCTCATTATGTGTTCACAGCCAGAAATTTTTATACCTGCACTGCTAGACATCCTGCACACGTATTCTTCCATTTCATACTATAAACTAAATCAGACTAAATCGCTGGTTCTACCATTGAATGTCCCAGAGGACCTCCAGAAAAGACTCTCTTGCTTGAAATTTATCTGGACCCAAGATCACAGAAATTATCTAGGGATAAAAATCTCACAATCCGTGGATCGCACTATTAACATAAACCTAGCCAATCTTGCTACAACTTTCTCCTCAGAAATTGGTATATTAACTAGTCTCCCTCTGTCTTGGATGGCGAGAATTAATCTTACCAAAATGCTACTGTTACCTAAATTCTTGTATATAGCTAGATCCTTACCGTTTTTATTCCCAGCCCCTTTAATTAATAAACTCCAATCCCAACTGCACCAATTTATATGGAACTCAAAACGGCCTAGATGCAAAAA
>JAODAL010068848.1:0-16626 GCA_025379985.1 Phyllomedusa bahiana
CATATTAGATTGCCCCACCAGCCCACCCAGTACCCATATAAAAATTCCCCACAGAGCAATCCATATATGATGTCCCACAGCCCCCCCTAATGATTATAAAATTAAATAAAAAACTACATACAGGTGCGGAAAGTGCAGCGCGGCCTCTGTCCCGTCCTGGAGCTGGTGTACGGTGTAAGCGAGCGTGACGTCAAGCACTCCCATAGATCTTCATCGCGGCAGAGTCTGCCGAACCGGATACCCGCGTACGCATGGGCGTGAGTAAAGTGGCACTCACTCCCCCTGCGACGCCGTATGTAACAGCGCTCCCTTACGCGTTGTACTTACAAAGGGAGAAGGTAGGGAGGAAACGATCTCCTCCTGCCCTCTCCCTGTACCAGCAGCTGCACCGAGGCTGTGGTAAAAATAAGCCGTGCGGTAGTCAGGAGAAATCGCGGGCCGGAAACACAGGGCGCGGCCGGATGTGGCCCGCTGCCTTGTGGTTGACGAACCTGTAGCTGTAGATGAAAAAAAATTCCAAATGCCAACATTGTGTTTTTTTTTATGCTCATACTCACGTCCCCTAAAATGTGAAATATATAAGTGGACAAAAAAGTGTTACATCTATCATGAATTGCACATATAAAGTAAACACTTCAGCCAGCAAAAAAGTGCACCTACTCAATCCGTCCATAGTGAAATACAAAAAAGATATTGGCCGATATTGTGCCGCGAAAATCAAGAATAGAAAATGTTGGATTTGGTTAAACTGTACTAAAACATAACAAAAACCTACATACTTGTATTTGGTGAAAGCATGAATTGTATCAACCTGCAGATACAGAAGATTAACGCAGTATCATAATAGACCCTCAAACATAGCACAAGTATGTTTTCTTTTTCACAATTTATGCCGCTACTTTTATTAGCGTTTCCTATATAATCTATGGTACAGTCAGTGACACCATTAGAAATGAACACTTGTCTCACAAAATAAAAGCCCTCATCTGTCTAGTAGTAAAAAAGTAAAGAAAAAAAAGAAAGTATTAGCGAAGAGATCTAGGATTACTTTAGTTTATAGAAAAGACGGGCTCGTGGGGGCGACATTATAGAAAATGTTTAAAGTACATTAAAGGTCAATATAGAGATCACGAGCAAAGATTTATTTATACCCCAGGTCAGTTTCTAGAACAGGGGGCATCCTCTACAGCTTGAGAAAGAAAGAGTTTCCTACATAAACATAGAAAGGGATTCTTTACTGTTAGAGCGGTGAGACTGTGTAATTCTCTACACAGAGGAAACTGTGTCATGAGTTAATTCAAATAACAGAGTTCATAAGGCTTGGATGCGTTTCTGAGTGTAAGTAAATATAACAGTTATAGGTGACTAAAGGAGTTCTGGAGAAAGATCTGTTGTGATGCATTATCCGATTGCCAGATTGGAGTCAGTGAAGGAATTTTTTCCCTAACATGAGAATATTGGCTTCTACCTCATGGGGGTTATTGCCTCTTCCTCTGGATCAACACTTTAGCAAAATGTACTGAACTGATGGAGGTCTGTCTTTTTTTCGGCCTTTCAAACTATGTATGTAACTAATGTATGAGAGTTTGAAGGTGGGGATGAAAAAAACCAAAAGGCCGAATTATTAGACCCAGGGTGGTTAAGGGAGTTAAAATGAACCATAATGGTTGGTTCACGTAGCGATGGTTGAGCCGTTAAACAACTTTTTAGATATTTATTCGGATCCATCTGTTGGACCCTATATGGACCCAAACACGTGCTAATAATGTACCAATGTATATTTACATTGCTCTTAATATGAAACACGCATCGGTTTCACAACGAGTGATCGCCCGATACGTGACTCATTGCGTCTTTCGGTATCCATCTTCGGATCCTTTCCAAGAATTGACCGTGTCAATATCTGTGGCCATGAGAATGACGCAGCAGGATCCCAAAAATAAAGTATAGGTGCGATCCTGACTGCATTCACCCACACATCCAAACACACGAGATCCACATAAGCGTGTGTTTGGATCTGTTTAGGAGCCCGATCGCCGCTGCGTTTTTGGATGAGAATTTCAGATCCAAACCGAATCCATATCGGAACCAAAAACGCAGCATAGACAACCCCTAATAAATCGCAATCGCCAGGACAAGACTTGCTGAGAATGTATCCCTCCTTTAAGCCACAAATGTAATGTAAGCTTGTCAAAAATGGCTGTAATAAAATATGTGAGTTAAGTGAATCTGGAAAAATGAGAAATTGCAGGCACCCTGTCATCAAACAGCTACTGTGTCTTCAGTCTGCGCTAAATATGTCACGTCTAAGTGAAAACAAAATTTAAAATATATGTCTCATGTTTCGGGAAAGATGAATCTAATTACGTGGATACAGTTTCCTCATGATAAAGAGAAACAGATAATGACTATGCCTTCTTCTACACTGCACAGAAAAAACGTCCGGAATTTCACTTTTTCGTTTTCTAAAAAGACTGTAAAACCATCACCCATAAACATCTAATGTAAAAGCCCTACCTCTCGTCTATCCACTGAGCATCTTTTTTTCATGCTCGTTTTTTACTGTCGTATTTGCAACATGCTCTAAATAATGGACTCTTGCGCAAAAACTGTAAAAAAAAAAAAACAACGTATTTTTGGCGTCAGAAGCGCGATAACTTTATTAGCGGCAAAATCTGTAAAGAAAAGTATTTTAGCGTCAAAATCCGTAAAATTACGGATTTTAGCACCAAAATCCATTAAAAATTTGACTATAGGCCAAAATCCATAAAAAAAAACGTACTTTTACGACAAAAGCGAGATAACTTTATAACGCCAAAATCAGTAAAAATTCATCTAACTTAGCGCCAAAATCCTTTAAAAAATGGACTTTAAGGCCAACATCCGTAAAACAACTCGTATTTCTGGCGCAAAAGCGAGATAACTTTATTAGCGCCTAAAATCCGTAAAAAGAAAAAAAAAAATAACCGAAAACCCTAAAAAAACACACTACAAGATCACATATAATATGCAATTAATGAGCTTTATTTACCCTACCATAAGTTGGAGTTAACATCCATTGGCTAATTTTTTGCATACATTACAAAACAGGCATAAAGACAAAGCAAAAAAAAACACCGCCGCCAAAGGACGCAAATCGTGGCAAAAAATGGTTTCGTTTTTCAACATCTTTTGACAGCAGTGACAGAAACTCAGCTTCATGAAAGTTTTTTAGTAATGTTTCGTTTTCAACAGGTCGTTTTTTGTCCACTGCAGGGAGACAGCACCTAAGAAGCACCTGTCACAAAGACTCCCTTCCCCACAGACACTCATGTCATTTTGGAGTTTTTGCCAGTTCCAGGTTCATCAAACAAAACCGAAAAACAATTCAGTGTTTTGTTGATATGTACAACATGGTATCACAATGATGTGTTCACAGTTGAAATCTTATATTTTGCCAAAAAAGTGAATCATTACCAGGCATGCGATTACTAATAAAGTGGGATCTGATTGTTCATGTAAGTCACAACTTCTACAAAAAAACAAACACCGTTAGGTAACTAATTAAAAAGTGACTATTAACTAATACCGTTACATAGTAATTATTATTTAGTGCATACTGACGTTGTCCACTAAGAAAAAATGCATGTAATTGGCGGGGCAAAGGGTGGGCAAGATAGAAAATAAAACCTACCTGTTCTCTAAGGGCCTGGTCACACGGCTTATTCAAGTCCGTAATTGCGGACGGATTTCGCCCGCACTTACGGCTTTGAGTAAGGAGCGGGGTCGGGGCGCTGAGCTCGCCGGCCTCATATGACTTTTCATGAGCTATAGCGCTTCCCGCCGGAGAATAACATGTCACTTTCTCCCCCCGTGCTGCTGCGTATTCGCCGACGCGGGCAGGAATAGACGGAATCCACAGTTCTCTGATAAGAACTGTGGATTACCGTAATGGCTGGGGACAAGATTCCAGCATATTGCTGAACGTCCCTTGAAGCTCCCGGTTGATCCACTCCTCCCACAAGTCGAGTTCTATTGTCACCAACATTCGAGGGGATCAGTCAATTGGAGTGCGAGCCATCTCCTGTGTCGGGAGCAAGAACCCCCAAATCAAAGGAGCGCACTCTGCTGGAGGTTCTCGCTAGGGGCAGCCGTGTGGGTGAAAGTTAAGTATCAGATTTTTTTTTTACTTTTTTTTGGCGCCACCATAGGGCCCGATTTTATTTTTTCTCTTAGAGGACAACCACTTTAAACACCTACAGTGCAGGGAGTCAGCATTGTGTCATCTCTATATCACATCCTCTGAAAGTTGCATCAAGGTATGGTTCACATTACAATCTATCTTAAAAGGACCAGTACCACGCAATCCTTTAAAAAACACACTTTAATCTCATCTTAATCAGAACACTCTTTTGCCAGTTAGCGTGATAAGAAGTATTGTACAGAGGTTCAGTTACCTTTCTTCTCTCCAGTACAGTGGATATTTAACTCGTGCTGAATTTTTTTCAGCTTTGTTGAATAAAGTTCCAATTATGGTACTAAGGAGGTAGACTACAGGCTAAAGTGTGCTAGAAGGATGTTATTATTTCCTATCTCGCATAGCAACATAATAGATTCCTAACCATGATACACACATTACCACAAAAAATGAGAACTCCATGGTTAAATATTTTTCTCCAGACACAAAGAGGCGTACATGGATGGTTTATGTGCCCAGGTGTCGCAAATTTTATAGGCTTACAAAAGTAGTGATAAAATGCTCCATTGAATCTAAGAACCGTTAAACTGTGGGTCAATAAATCAGGCGCATTCTACTACAAAGCCAACACCTTCTGCTCAGGTAAACCCCTTTTATTAAAGTTCTCTTTCCTGAACGAGCAGTAAATCGCGCCTGGATTTATAAACCGTACAAAAAAGCTATAAATCTATATTCTAGGTACCCAATTTCTAATGCAGCACCCCAACCTACCGCTACGCCCCTAGTCTCAGGTGCATTTCAACAGGGCTTGGAGTCGCAAAGCCTTGAAGCCTCCGACTTCCAACGTCCGACCCCTCAATTTCCCAAAACCTCCGACCTCTGACTCTTCAATACACGCGCATTTATAAGTGATAAGCTTTACTGTAGTAAAATGTACCATCAGGCTGTTTACCCACCTTTCTATACAAGAAAAAAACAGTCAATGCAATTTATGGTCTAGAACATGACACAACAAAAGGGAAACAATGTTTTGATCTTTTGAACACTTTAGTGGGTAGAGTTGAAGAAAAATTGTATTGTTTCGCAAGTCCAGTCTGCACAACATTGGAAATTGTAGAAGAGACCTTGATCAGATTTTGGTCAACGATGTCTTGAATCTGGATCCAAGCCCAGAAGGATTCAGGCAGTATTGAAATCAAAAGTGTGGATTTCCCAAAACTAACAAATTTAATAAAATTAACATCTTTGAATTTTTAGAGCAAAATTGTAATATAGGCAGATGCTAAATGCTGCAAGTCAAATTTATGTAAAAGATCTGTAAGAATACTGTATAGACAAATAACAGTAGCCACATGTGCAAAGCTGTTGTGGTGAGAGATATTTAGCCTGAAAGTCACAAGTTTCAAACCAGATGTTACCATTTTGCTTGTTCAGTGTAAAAATATATTTATTTGAGGACTGACTAGCCACAAAAAAATTTGAAAATATACAAAACACTGCAGGAACATTGTGAATTCTCTGAAAAATATATCGCCTCCAACAGATCCTGCATACATACCCTCACATCTGAATCTCCACTATATTCCAGCTATAGACGGCCTCTCTAACACTAACTTGGGTAGGGGGGGGGCAAAGTGGTGACCATAGGCAACACCTCTAACAATGTCAGGGTATAAAGGAAATTGCCTCAGCCACAGTCGTTTGATGAATGGTTTAAAACTCTAGCTACTTCTTTGAAAACAGGGTGAAATAAATTTTTTACTGAAATGTGTTTTGCCTGGGAGGCAGATCTTTTCCCGCTGGGGCAGCGCTTTGGCCTGCTCATGTCCATCAATTACACTCCTCATGTGATAAGTCTTAAGATATGGGAGTAGATAGCACTGACTGGAACCCCAATTCCTCATGCTCTTTGCACTGCATCGAACAAACTGACCAACATATTATATATTTGTGGGATGTGCGGAGGTCCCATTATTATGACGACTCGACATCCTGCCAAAATAGCCACCTGACACCCACGACTCCGACTCCCACATCCCTGACTACAAAGTGCCGCTGGCGCTCTGTAATGCTACCAGAAAATTGAACGTTTCTGTTTACAATAGAGCGAACAGGCTGTGCTAGATCTTGGCTGAAAAGACCCAGACTTCTAGTTGCAGCCCCGTTCATACATGTCGCCCATGGACTAAAAAAGTAGAAGCAATTCTGAAGGAACATATGACATCAGAACAACGTGAAAAACCCTTAAACACATAAGTTTAAAAGAAGAGACAACTCACCCACTGCCAATTCAACAGACTCAAATCTTATGAACATAGCAGTCTAGTTCTGGTTGCTTTCAAAGATACATTTTACAAAGTTTTTACAGAAGAATAGGCCCCTTAACTTAAGATCTTATTACAGTAGATATCCTTCAAAAGGGTATGTTCACACGCTTATTGCTGAGCGCGTATAGTACGCGCCACAATACGCCGTGTATTTTGGAACCACGGGCGCTGATCCGCCGCATAATTCAAAGCCCTGGATGGACTCCGCCGCCCCATTGAACCTGCCTTTGTCAGCGGCCCATAAGCACCACTAACAATTGACATGTCAAATCTCCCCGCCCCTACCGCCCCGCGTGTACAATAATATGAATTGTGCGCCGGGGAGAACTGACACGTAAATCCCATTGCCTCTATGAGAGCTATGAATTTACTGTAATTGCAAATGCATGCCAAAATACGCACAAAATAACCAAGTGAACCAACCCAAATCTTGATATAGCCCCTATATTCCAAAAACGCTCATATTAGGGTGCCGTATCTCACTGCATTTGTCTTTTTTTTTTTTTTAAAACCAGTTTTTATTATTTGGTTTACAATATAAATGGTGGGTCCCAACAAACCAAAATACAGTGAAAGAGAATAATTTTAACAGTACCGACTAATAAGTCATTCCAAACAAATGTCCGAGACATACTATTGTTCAACAGTGAGGTAAGATGAAATCATTGCAAAGCCGTGCATGCGAGAGTCTTTCATATGCTCTGGCAGTCGATTAAAGAGTCCTCCCTGTGTAGGGGATAGCTACCCTCTTACAGGTAGAGACAAACCCTAGGGATAAATAAAGTCCAGCAAGCGACAAAGTATAGGAAACCGAGCCACACTGGTGATTTGTCCATAAACCAGGAACCGGATACACCCCAACCATGAATTAATAAAAAAAATAAAAATAAAAAAACAAAACAAGAACAATGTGAGAATGTAAAAATTAAGTTCATACCACCATGAGCCCAAAAATCTACTTCACATGTGGGACTGAAATAGAGCGCCTCATGACCGCATTCCAAAGCCAATGCATTCGGCCTTTTCTTAAGCGCCCGCAAAGGTTTAGACCCATTCGTGAGTCAGTGTGTCCCTCAGTACTCAGCGATTTCTTTCTCTCCCTTCCTCAACCCCTCAAATCTTTAGTCTCCCCAATGTACCCTCCCCCTTTTCACCCACCAAAATACCACCTAGTATAACTTAAAAGGTGTCACCAAGACAGTCTAAATCTCCCTCATCTAAAAAGTGACAGATAAAAGGTGTATCCATTTTAGTGAAGAAATTCCTCCAGTTTTATGTAGATTTGCTAACTCCGCTTCCACCCAATTCTGCTTCCATATACTTTTTTAACCACCCCTAGTAACTGTAGAGATCCCTGGTTAATGTGGGTCCAGCCAATATTTGTTAGTAGGCACTTTTTTGCTGCCCAGGATAATATTGTGACATGAACCGAAATGTGTTGGTATGGTTGTTAGTCATGGAAGAGCAGTGTTTGCCGGGACAAGGTAGCTCTAAACGCCCCTTATCCATTAGAACTGGGAGTAAGCGCATCCATAAGGTTTGTACCTCAGGGCAACTCCACGATTCCATGAGTGGAGATCGATTTTCGGAGGGAGCATTTAGGACATGCAACCTTCCGTGTGGGAGTCCGAGCTTAGAGGGGGATATTGAATCCATAGATGGCTCAGTGCATACAAACAATTGAAGAGTATGGTCTCCCTACCATGTCCTCGTTGACCACTGCTTTTGCAAAACTTTGACGCCAAACCTATCATCCCACGAATACACCACCGTTCCCGTAACCTAACATAAATCATGGACAGGCGTAACGGCCAGAGTTTATGTGTCAGAGAATGTTTCAACTTATTCGCTGTGAATTCAGCTCTCACTCCTCGAACCCTACTATTGAGGTAAACTTAAAGCAGTTTGATAGTATTGTTAGGAAGTGGGAGTTTAGGGATCAACCAAATCGCTCCTAAGCAGGTACTGAGAATGTACCAGTACTCTGCTGCGTCCTCTATCAAAAAAATTGGTTCCGTTGACATTCTTGAGGAGACCCCGTTAGTTTCCCAATCCAGCAGGTGGGATTACCCACGCTGGCTTGGTAGTTCGGGTGTCCTGACAGGGCATATGTTTACGTATTCATTGTGCCGGTAGGTGTTAAAAAACTTTCGACACATTACACTTTTCCATCACAATGCGTATCTCAGCATCAATAGCAGCGATCTAAATTGGAAATTGCGGTATAGCTGCAAATTTCGTGTGGATTAGTAGAGGCCGATAAGGGTCCCATGATCCACCAGAAGTAGACTCCAACACTGAGTATTGTAATAGAATGAGATCCCCACCCAGTCCACTACAATGTCGCAGGACACAGGCAGAATAAATCTCCTTATGTCCGGGAATTTAAACCCACCTGCAATCCACGTGGAGTGAGCATGAGATTAGAGATCCCTATTCTTCGCTTATTATCGAGTCCGACATATAACCTACGTAAACCCTCTAAAGGCAATACTTATATCATGATAGTTTTAATAGAAGGGGGGATCGTTAGGAGTGGGATAAAGGAGCTTGGGGAAGACATCAACATCTTGACCAACTGACAACGGGCAAGTACGGAGAGGGGAAGCTAGAACCATCTAACTAATTCCTCCTCACGATGCATAAGTATACTGAGGGGTAGGATAGTTTAAATGATATATAGGATATCAGGGTTATCTTCCTATGTTGATTCCTAAGTATCTGATGGACTTTTTGGCAACAACCAGACGGAAATATCTAGTCTTATCTAATGAGGGGGGATCGAGCGCCACCGACAGGCTGAGAAGTTCTGACTTTGCCTCGTATTATTTTGAAGCCTGAGTAGGTTTCAAACGACTCTCAGTGGTCTCCAGTAAGGCAAAACAGGTCCCTTTCTTGGAGTGCCAGGAAAAGATAACGTCATCATGCAAAACAGGGCGAGTATTCAGCTCTGTCCGATTTATAATACGATCCCTCTCAAACAGGCTAAGATGATAAAAGTAGAAAGAGCTAGTGGTTCTATGGCTAAATTTAAAGAAGAAAAGGTGAGCCTGTTGGTCAGCCCAGTCTAGTCCCCTCGCACCAAGGTAAAGTTGAGAGATGAAATCCTGAAGACCGTATTCTAGCCACATAATTTGCAAAGAGTCCCCAGGAAAAGTCCTGAAGGGGCCCACCAAAGGCCGAGCATTTTGTGATTGCGTCAAACACTAAGTTGAGCCAACCCCAGTCGAACACTCTCGGAAAGCCTTCTCCAGAGTGTCAACTGTGACCATTGCGGTCCCTTCGGTGTTAAGCTCGGAGAACGTTTTTTTTATATTCGTCCAACACCAAGAAGAACTTTTCTTATATCTTGAGGCCCACTGCGGAACCGTGTCCTGAATTGAAACCAACTTGGTGTCTGCCTATTATTTTAGGCATAAATTGGTCAAGGCTGCGTCCGCCATGATTTTCGTCACCAATTTTTAATGGTCAACGATAAATAAGTGATATATAGGTCAAAAGAGGCGTGAGAGTAGGATCCTTCCCCTCTTTAGGGATAACAGTAACGTCGCCTGTGCTCATTGCTGTTGGAGAATTTCTTGTCCCTGACAAGTCAAAGAATACGTATACAATATGAGTAACGTTGGGTTATTTGGTCTTATTAGGACCTTGAAAAACTCCCCACGAGAAGCCTGTGGGCCAGGGGATTTGTTTTTTTGTTATTTAACATTGGAAACTGCGGTCGCCTAGCTCACTCTTCCCAGTTATAAGGTGGCAACCCAAGGCATAATATCACCTCCACTGTCAGGCCCGGCATGTCGATCTTGTTGCAACAAACCCTTAGCAAGGACTTCATCAAGTTTCTCATCTGAAAACAGTTTTTGATAGCTCGAAAGAACCTTCCACCACTTCTCTCGCCTTCCACTTTCAGGGTACCCTTTACATTCTTCTTTTATCTTGCCGGCCACATGTGCAGGGGACGGGGTCCCCTTGCAAATGTGAGCCAATAACCTATGCCCGGTTTACTCCCCAAAATGAAAATTTTAGCCTCCGACCTGGTTTTGCTAAAGCGGCGTTCCATCTTTGGTTAATCCACGTCGACAACACTCACTGGATTTTGCAGTGACGCCATTAAATTTTGTGTTACATTTTGGGTGCATACCTTGAACGTATTGTATGCTTCACTCAGCTTAGTGCTTAGTATTGCTAATTTGGAGTCCCTAACTTATTTCTGAAAGCTAGCAACATAGGCTATGCAATTCTTCCCCACAGCACAGCCTTTTGCAGTGTCCCAAAACAGTCTGAGGGAAGGTCCTGATGTGCTTGATTATCCGATTGTATTCCCACCACCAGCCTTGTAGTGATGATTGAACTCCTCCTCTTTGGCCTAGATTAGCGGTGGACCGCCAAATGTAGTGCTGGTGCCTCTTTGACCGCTGGTCCACACCGTGAGGCAGGGCTGGCGAGTGGTCTGAAATATCCATGTCGCCATAGTTCAGCCTCTCCACCCTTGTCATAGGCTTTTAGAAATTCAAGGTATAATCTAAGCCATTGACCAACTGCATGGGTGTGGAATATGAAACGAGTACTCATCTCCCTCTCCCTCAGGGTTTTACAGCCTCCAAGGGTCACAGATAACGCAACATTTTCAATAAACGGTAAGCTAGAGACCGATTTTCCTAGAGCAGGCCCTTGGTATGTACCCCCCCCCCCCGCCTTTCTTCTATCCACACAAAGGAAAATAACTTCATAAAATCCTCCCGCACAGAATTTTATGCTCACACCAGAGACGACAGTCCACACCCGTCTCTGTTAATTGTTCGTTCGCTGAAGTGTCTCAAACCGCAGAGGGACCGCCCGTGTTTGGGCCATAAATGTTGTAATAATGAAAAGTCCTCATTGTGCATTCTAATGAGTTAATTTTGACCCACTCACGCGTCCTCAATCATTTCATGGGTTGAGTTACTTGTCTCTTCAAAGGTGTACCTAATTAAGATCAGGAAAGCCTGCCTTTTTTTTCCTAAAGCGGGTGTCCCTATACACTACCCACACCATAATCCGCTTCATTATGCGTGAAAACCTCCTCAAGCAGAAGGTGTACCACTGTAGAAAAGCCACATCAGCTCTGAGTTCCGCTCAGATGATCTAAGTACGATTTAGGCGTGATTACCTGGGGTCTCAGGCCCTTAACATTCCAAGACACATATTGCATTACAGATTGAGAACATGGTAGTATACGGCAATAGGCTCTGGTGAACTAGAAAAACTACAACCACAGTGCAAAATCTTAAAACATCACTGTCAAACGAATGTCAACCGCACTCCAGGAAGTAGTCCCAGAGAGAAGGAAAACGGAACTCACTCTCCCACCGAAAAATGTGCCACGGGAACTTCGCTTTTTTTTCCGACATAAAGGAAAATGCATACGTGTTTAACTAGATTCCTAATCAACACTGTCCCTCCCGACACCCAAGACTTCCTACTTCAATGGTAACGACGTATAACACAATAGACCATACTGAACGAGCCAAGAAAAACTTGCCAGAGCGAATACCCCACTGCAGCACCTAATTATTACGGGAAAAGGATTTTTCTCAGACCATACCCTAGTCCACCACTCCATTTCCCGGGTAAAGGGGGATAGGTCCTGAGTGCACATCGCCACCTATCGATCAACAACCCGCTCAACGAATTTAACGGCTGCAAGAACAATCATGATGGTTAACATCAGTGGCCCTAAGAAGGCCCAGAGAAAGAGGGAGGAACACCCTGAAAACATTTTGTTAATTCGACACATTGTTTTGTGCAGTCAAGAGACAAGCTTTTGTGCCTGCCTCCTCTCTGTGCTCACTTCAGGACTCATAGAGCGGGAGAATAAACGACGGATGTGGCCTCTCATCCTCAGAAGTTGACTTCCCATCGTGCAGGACCAGAAAAGCGCATAAAAAGAAGAGCGCCTCTGTGGGGGTAGCCGGAGACGAAGATCTGGAGCAAGGGAGTTGAGCCGGCCATCCAGGTAGTATTCGGCGCCTCGCCAGGCGAGTAGAAAGGTAGAAAGCATTGAGCCGTTCTTGTGGAAAATTTTCAGAATTTGCAGGAACAACCAAGGCGAACTTCATCGAGTCCGGAAAAGACATGGGAGCATACAGGGGAAATGCTTTTCCTTTTTGTACTACCATTCCGCAGAGTAGTACTCCTGCTCAAAGATGAAACCTTCCGTCCCTTTTGAAGATTAGGTCAATTTCGCACTCCGGAACGCCTATAATAGCCACCATTGGTCTGTGAAATCCACAAGAACTGACTATTATCTGAACCGGGGCGCACTTCAGTCAGTCCGGTGATTATATCTCATTTTCTCTGGAGGAAGCTTTGGATGGGATCTGCTGCGCAAGATCTGGTCCCACAACGAGTGAGCCCATTCTCTACTTCTTGGCAACGGCCCCACATCCCTAGAGCTTTATTGGTAGGTTCTAGTATTCACACAGTGAGATTAGAGATCTCTCGAGGGGACGTCCTCTGTGATACCTCACAAATCCTTAAAGTTATTTCTCCTAGACCTATTTCTAGTCATCCAACATTAATACTGAGTCTCTTGTTTTCTTGTAGGAGACATCTTGGATTTGAGACTAAATTTTATCCGAGTCATCTTTAGGTTCCTGGCATGTAGATGTTCGTGATTGTCCAGTCTTTCTGAGTCCAATCTTACATCTCCCTTGACCTGCGACTATCATTCTCTATGCAACTGAGTATTTAGATGGCCTAGTAGGTCATCAGATCATCTGCTTTGCAACCTCCGCCACTATGGATTTCAGATCATTGCCAGAAGAAGGTAAGCCCGTGATGGGGTCTCCTGGAGAGATTGTGTAGTCCCCCGCCTCTACAGGTATGGCAACGGAATGGTTCTCCTGGTGCCATAGGAGCAAAGTGTCCCAGTCCCCTAGTATGAAAGTGATACCCTCTTGATTTGTGCTTATCTATGGAGACCGGGGACGGATAGTAATGCATATGAGCCCCATTGCCGGTTGTTTCGCTGCCTTTGTTTCGTACACCATTTTTATGCAGGAATTTTCCATACTTGTGAAGGCACCACTGAGTTTTCTCTTGTACCCTGTCTATTGACTACACTGAGCTTTACAGCCCCTTATGCCTTTATAACTTTCACCCACAGAGTTATTGGGTTGGCAATTTCAATGATGCCCGATGCTAGTCCCCTCACCAGGGCAGACCCTCAGTCCCTATTATTCCATGCTACCCCTGAGGGAGATGGTGCTGTGACGTGGTGCTGCAGTGGTATATTAAGAATCAACGCCACAATTAAGATCGGCACAGTCTCTTTGAGCAATCCAGACTGTGCTGTGGCCTATCAGGGTGGCCCCTTAATGCTAATAAGGCAGTCCCAGAATGACTAGTAGGGAGCCAATGATATGGCCGCTTCCCGTGGCTGCTCTCGACCAAGGCCCCTCAGGCAGTGGAGAGTAATGGGATCGGGCCAGGCCCTGTACCTTTAGGCCGGGGAGTCTTCCTTCAGGCCATTCCCCAGCTCTGTTGTCCCTCGCGGCGAGTTCCCTGCTCTGCCGGCGCTACGTGGGGCTCCCCCGAAGTAGGCTGCTTCTGCCGTGCATCAGCTCTTCACATGATGCTGCGGCGCGAAGCTGTCATGGCGCGCACCCGGGTGGTCATCAGGTGGCCGGTCACAGTGGCGCCTCAGAGCTTAAGTCCCCCCAGTAAACGGTCTCCCTCCGGCTGTCAGCAGCCATTTTTGACGGCTCGCATACCGCCTGGCCTCAGTCTCCTTGCAGCTTCCGCTGCGAGCGGTGAATACTATGTCCGGTGTCTCTGTGCTCCGTCTTTTCAGCCCGATATTGTCCCTCGGGCTCGGGAGCTCAGCTCTACCTTCCCCTCATGGCGTCGCCGGAAACCGAAGTCTCATTTGTCCTTTGTAACACTGTAGGATACGTTTTAAAGAGATAAACATGAACCATGGTAAACGTACACAACTGTAATGCATTTTCTAACGAATATTGTCACCGCATTTAAAATGTAAAGGTTGACATCGCGTTTACATCCGTTTTTTTTTGTACTTGGAGCGAGCATGCATGCACGTTTGTGAACATTTTTAATACGTCATATAGAAATTGCATGATGTAAGCAAAAAAATGTTTAAAAAGCTTATGACATTAGATGTATGCAAATGGTAGACATTTATGTTTTGCATTTAGTCATCATAGAACTTTAAAATTTGTAAAAAAGACTTCTGCAAATTTATGCAGGAATTTGTGGGACATAAGCAGCCGTAGTGCACCATTTTTTTGTGTTCGTCATAAAAACAATGGATAACGCAAGCAATATCACACGGTAGTTAAAGAGGTTTGGTACATTTGACTATAAATACAATTCCACCAACTGTATTGAATGAATTTATACCCTTGATGGATACTATTTTGTACTAACCAAACGTAGACATAAGAACGAAATGAACAAAACACAGTCTGAACCAAGCCTTAAAGTGGTTCCATTAACATGTTAACGAATACAGAAACAGACCCAGGTCTTACAGCCAATTTTCTTCCTGCTCAAAACATAACAATTGCAAATACAAGCTGGATTAGACCACTTCACAAGTTCAGAGATTGTCCCTTAAAGGGGAGATTCTCGCTTTGAACTGATTGTGGCTGTTCAGCTTAAATTTTCACAGATTTGAGAGTATTAGTAAATCCAGTGTGCGTGTCTCTCCTCTTTTCATCAGGCGTGTCTCTCCTGTCCAATGGAGAGTGATGGAAGGGGGAGGCGTGGAACTCCCCCTCACTGAAGAACTGTGACATCATCATTTTGCGTATGAAGCAGCGGATGCAGAAGTAGTCTGGAATATAACACTCTGGTAGCTCCTTCAATGCTTATTTCTGCAGCCTTGAGGCTCCAAACACCAGCAAGCACCTATCATATCTCTTAGTTTACACACAAATGACGCTGAAAGCCAACAGCTTTAACTTCTAGTGGTGTTCACCCAAATTGTACTGACAACTGGCAGAGACCTTTACTCAACTACAAGGACAAATGTCAGCTTAAAGTAAAGATCTCTGCTTCCTGTCAGTGACATGTGAGTGAAAACAATGGGGGGTAGAAGCAATCAGCTGTGAGAGAAGGCCCTGCTCAGCTTGTAACTAACTTGGGCTGGTGGTGCAGCGGTAGAGCAATGATATAGTAGTGCTTTTACAACGAAGGGGTTTGGAGTTCTAGTCCCCTCCCAGAGTATATTTTTGTCCCCCTTAAATTCTACACATATGTAGAGAGACCTAAAATATATATGTCAATCTCTATAATGATATATATACACATACATAACTCCCTATATCATGTCTCATCCCCCAGAATATATGCATTGTATCACTATGTTGGAAGTGCTTGGTGTGACTACTGTGACAATGGGACACTATATAGGGGAGCTTGTGTGTGTATATGAATAAAATTATAGATGTCTACACATATATTTTCATATCTTTACATATGTGTACAATTTATAAAAGAAAAAAAAATACTGAGGGGACTTTATCTTGCAGAGTGGATCAGCTAAGCACTGCACTATACAAGCAACTTATGCAGACACAGTGTTGAATCCTTATGTTATACACTACAGATGATGACATCATAAGGAGGCGGGGCTTGTATTAGCCCTGAGGAACAGAACGCCTTCTTTTCAAAGTAGCAGCTTAAGGACTGGACCTGTGAGGAGGTGAAACAACCTCTTGGCAAAACCCCATTAAACAGGCAGTCATTGCCCAGATCATAATCATAGAGCTGGGAGATATACATAGAGCCAGCAGACCTTGGTTTCACTATCAATTTTAACAGCTCAGAGGGGAGTAAACACAGAGAGTTTCTTGTCTAGGGGCGTCTCCCAACAGGCTGAATGAAATGTCAGCCAGCCAATCACAGTGCAGGGGGCGTGTCTAGGGAATCGACCATGGGGCGTTCCGACCAGCAATAGCAGAAACAGAATACAGATTTACAGAGAAGCTGATATCTGCTAAACCAAGTGACTGAGGTAATGCAACCCAATTACAAAAGTGCTTATTTTTACTGTCCCATAATCTGAGACATGATCTTTGTAACGATAAAACCCCTTAGTTACAATGGTTACAATAG
>JAODAL010068849.1:0-16626 GCA_025379985.1 Phyllomedusa bahiana
GCCCCACATGGGCAACAGCACTCTGGGAGGGGAAAAAGGGGCCCATAGCCGGGCCTTGACAGGTTGCAGAGAAAGCCCAAAATCAAAAAAAAAGGGACCCCGGCGGGTTTCTGGACGAACCGCCGACTTTTAAAAGTCCGGGGCGCGACGCCCGGAAAAAGGCCTCTCACCCCCCTCCCCAACCGGAGCTAAACCAGGGAAAGGGGGGGCCCTGCCCGCGGCTGATAGCCCCCTTTAACTGGAAAAAGGAATTGATTTTTTTTAAATAGGCCGTTTTCCCCCCTTTTTTGGGGTTTCCAGCTTGTCTCAGAGATTTTTTTTCCTTTTTAATGTTTTTTTATTTCAAATTTTTTTTGGGGTATTGGATCTAAAAATCCAGTGTGCGTCCATTTGCAGCTGCATAACTTTCAATATCCAAGTGGGGCCCTTAAGCCAGTTCCTGTTGTTTCATTTAAAAAACAGCTTTTTTTACAATACAAAACCACTTTTCATTTTGGTTTGCTAAATTTTCTTTTGGGCGAAATTTTTAACCCCAAGGGTTAATTAAGCTTTTGTTTTGCGGGTGTGCTGCCCCCAAAGAAACCATCTTTTTAAACAACGCCAAAATTTATACTTTTTTTCCTGTAGCCAAATTTCACAAGAAAAGGTTTAATTACAATTTGTGCCCTTTGTTGTTTGGCGTAGAAAAACAGGGGCAATTGTAACACGCTACAAAGCTACTATTTTGTGCGTTTAAATTTTTTTTTGGCGAAATTTTACACCCGGGGGTTGTTTTTTAAAGGGCCAGTTTTTTGCTGGTGTGCGCCCCCAAAAAACCCTTTTTAAACCCCAAAAATATATAAATTTTACCGTGCCAAATTTCCCACAAGAAAAGGGTTAAATTTTACAATTTGATCCTTTTTTGTGTGGCGTGAAAAACGAAATTGAAAAAGGGGGCCTACAAAACTAACTATTTTGTGGGGGGGGGCTCAATTTCTTTGGCGCAATTTACATCCGGGGGTAATTAAGCGGGGTTTTTGCTGGTGGGTTTACAAAAAAAACTGTCTTTTTAAAACGCCAAAATATATACTTTTTTCCCCTGTAGCCAAATTCATGCCCCCAAAGGGTTTTAATTAAGCCTGTTTTTTTTGTTTTTACTTTTAGAAAAACCACACAGTGTTTTTAAACGACACAAAAATTTAAATTTTTTCCTGGCCTTTTTTTGGGAGCGCAATTTATATCCAAGGGTTACCCAAGCGGGTTAAAAGGGTTCATTTGGAGTCAAAAACAGGCTGTATACATATACAGATATCACACAAACAGTTCTGTACTTTTTAGAACAAACGAATTAAACCCAGAGCTGGCAGGCCGCCCCTGCAAAGTGGCAGTGGCACAAACATTCCGGGAAACGGCCCAGGTCGCAGCACAAAAAGGGGGACGTCGCAGCAGGGGCCTCGGTGGGGCCAAACAACCCGCTGTCATTTTAGGGCCCCCGGGTGGTTTCTAGTTCAGAAAACCCCAAAGGGGTTTTTTAAAGGGGTTGACTAGGCCCAACCCTTTTCCCCTCCCAAAAAACATTTGAAAAACCCCCAAGCCCAAGAGTCGGGGGGGAACCTCAGACAAAACCCAAAAGTTTGGCATGGCCCGGGGGGGGTTTAAAGGGGCCCTCCCCTTTTTCCCCAACCCGCCTCTGCCCCCACCCGGGTTTTCCCCAGCCGAAAACTACTAGGGGTCGGGGGCTCAGCGCCACTATAAAAAGCGAAAAAGAAAAATTTTTGAGGAGGGAAAGTCAGACTACTTGGCCCGAAAAAGGGGGGCCCAATTCCCCCACCTTTTTTGAAAGAAAGGCGGCAAAGTATAGATGTGGAGAGGGGGAAAGGGGAGGTCATGTTTTTAGAGGTCAGCCGCTCCCTTTACCAAGCCCGGGTTTAGAGGACAGCAGGGGACGATGAAACACAAATAGAGGGATGAGAAGCCGACCGCACTTTGGGGGGCCGGGTGAGGGGGGAAGGGGTTCATCATCGTCAGGGGGGGAAGAGGGCGTCAGCTTGTGCATTAGCAGCGCGGGGCCAGCAAGGGGTCGTGTGGGGGCCCTGAGTCAGCAGGGTAGCACAGGGGAGGGCGGGAACCAAAGGCCACGGGGTAAAAAAAACCCCCCCCAGGCCAAGAAAAAGCCCGGGAAAAGGGGCCTAGTAAGGGAACGGCAGCAGTGGTCCTCAGTGCCCGGGGCGTTGGCGGTAAAAACCGATACCGGGCCCGGGGTGGCAGTTCTTTGCTAAGACACCGGGAACCAGGGAAAACCCCAATTAAAGGGGAATAAAGTTTGAACTGGGGCAGAAAGTTGAAGCGTGGGGGAGGGAGCCCAACGTTTGGCACCACGGGCCCCCCGTCAACCATCAGCGTCACCCTCCAATGGGGCCGGGGGAAACGTGGCTCAAAGTTTGGGGGTTCCCCAAACCTTTCCGCCGCAGCAACAGCAGCGGGGGTCACCGGGCCCCTGGGACGCAATTGGGGCCTTCACCCCTCAAGGGCTCCCCACCTCTGGGGGGAAAGGGGGCTGTTTTCTTTTGACATCATCTCCCGGTCCAAAAAAGCTCCTGCTCCCGCTACCCCTAATGGCGCCGCAGTCGTTTAGCGAGGCATTGCAAAGAGACAACAGTATTTTCGTCCAAACCCTCCTAAGGGGCAGCAGCCCACCCCGGGTCCTGTCCCCAAATTTTTTTTGGAAACCCCAGTCCCCCCCTTTCCAAATGGTGGGCCCGGCCCCCCTACCCGGAAAAACTAATGCCTTGTGCCGAAACCGAATGGAGGGGTTTTCCCAAACCGTAAATTTTTTTTTTTCCAAAAAGGCAGTACCCACTCTTCCCTAAATAAGTAGAAACCCGAAGGTGGGTCATCCTTGGGGCTTATCGGGTTTGGGTTCCCAAAGGGGCACGGGAGCGCCGGGGCGTCTGGAGCTGTAACTACGGGGCAGGGCCAGTACATGTCCCCTTTTGGCCCACTGGGGGAATGTGCCCTTTAAACCCAGGCACACCAACAACTTTTGGGCAAGGGACGCCGCTTTCTCCCCCCACGTTTTAAAACGCGCACCTGCGTCAATGTCCGCCTCCCCTCCCCCACCACCCCCAAAACCATCTCAACCTCCACAGTACGCCCAAAATACCACTGTTAGGGCACAGCAGTGCATGCATTCTACACCTGGCTTGCCTGGGCGAAGAATCCCAGGGGGGGAACTCCCCGGGGGGGGGGGGGAATAACAAATTCGTGGTCTTTTCCGGCCCGAAATCGGAACCATGGTGACGGACAATGGGGGGAACAGGGTCCGCGCTGCACCGAGGAGGTGGCCATGACCCTGCTGGCGCACGTTTCAATCGGTTGTGAAAAGGTTCCTGAAGTTTTCCCCCACCATTCTTCAAAATTCAAAAGGGCCAAAACTGGCACCACTTTATCCTTTCTACAAAGCCGGGAAACACCCTCCTCGAGTTGCAGGGGCAAAGGCCTCCCCCAACACACTCTGAAGCGTGTTTCCACCCGCTGGAATTCCACCCCGCACATTTGGACCGACTGTAAACAGAGAAAGGCCTTAACGATTTTTTGAAAACCAGGCAGACAAAATATCCCCGTTGTAATTTTTGATGTCACCAGTGGCAGCTCATGCGTGACCCTGCCGTTTGTTGGGCCCATTCGGGAGGGGGGACGTTATTTGTCATCGCCAGGACTCGGGATAATAACATTTTTCCCACTGCTTAAAGCCTGAACAGAGCTGAAAAATCTGTCTGGGCAGGGGACTAGAACTGGCGACTACATCCTGGCCACATGAGCCCGGGTGGGGACTGGAAAGGAGGGGGGAGGAGGAGGGGACATTGGGGGGAAGCTTGTCTGGGAAATGAGTGATTTTCTCCCCAGGGGACAAGAGAGGGGGAGCAGGGCACTGGGGGAGGGGGGATGGAGATGGGGGAAGTCGGGGCAATACCCCCAAGCACCGGGCAGTATACAGGGGAAAAGGGAGGCAGGGAGCCCCTCGAGTACTTGTGCAGAGGGCCCGCAGCATGCTTATTTGCCTGGCTAGTGACAGCCGAATAGTCAGCACCGGCAGGGGGATGACTTCGGGCTCTCCACACTATTGGACCCCCCTACCGGCCAAAAAAGAAGCCTTTTTCCCACTATTGAGAGGGAAGACAAACTCAAATACTACTGCCGGGCTGCTGGGGGAAGGTGGGTTGGGTAAGAGCATACCAGCCCTCTAGAAACCTAAGCTGGAGTCACGATACACTTCCTTTTAAACCCCCCCCAGTGAGGAGGGCAGTCCCAGCAACCTGGAGCAGTCCCTGAACCAACAGGGTTTTGGCCTACTTGAACAGCACTCGCCACCTCAGTTTAAAAATCCGCTGGGCACGGGCAGCCAAACTGGATGTTGGCCGAAATTGCCGAGTTTTAGTGGAGAAGCTTCCCGCCCGGCCAGTAGTGGGCATCAAAACGGGTGTTCAGTCGGCGGGGGCCACTTACCCCCGGAGAACCCGTTTTTCCACGGGGAAAAATTTGGGAAAGACTGACCTTTGCAAGATGAATCAGGCGTGGATTGGCCAGGATTCCACACACCAATGCCCTTTGGCGTCAGACTACCAGCCAGACGCCTCCCCAAAATGTGAGAAATGAGTCTGGGTTAAACTAAAACCGCCTCACCACTATTCTATGCCTCCACCCCGCCCGATGCACACATCCTGATATTTTTTCCCCTCGCCACCAACCATCTTTTCCAGGGACGGGATTTCCACCCACCGTCCACACTCTGTCCATTGTGCCACTTCTGACCTCAGCTGTGCTGTGGCTGCTCCGTGACCTACCAAACTTCATTGTGCCACTCTTTGGGCCCATTCCGTTTTTTTTTCCACCCCCCAAATGTCTTTGTGCCACTGTCAACCTCATGTCTGTTCCTGCCGCCACCTCCACCCTTCTTTACTAAATTTTGGCCCCCCGGCCCCCTCAGCTTTTTTTTTTTTCCATTTTTTCCTCGGGCTTTATTTTATCAGGCAAAAATTTCCCCCCGCTTCTTTTTTTTGGTCATTTTTGCCCACTTAAGGGGCCCCGGGGAAATTTTTTATAGTAAAAGGTTTTCTAAACGGCGGAAAGTCATGTGCGTGCCCATAAAAAACACAACTTTTTTTTAAAGCCCCAAACCCAAACTTCCCTCTGCTTTATTTAAAGGAAAAAGGCCCCAACTTTTCAAACAGACCCTGCAGGCTCTTGAAAAGCCTGGAAATAGCTTTTTTAACGTTATTCGTGGCTGAAGTAATTCGGAACGAAGTTTTTTTTCCCGAAAAATTTTCGGAAAAGAGAAGGGGAAACAAAATTTCGAAAATTTCCCCCCATCTCAGATATATGATTTTTTGGCCCCCAACAATTTAAGTTTTTCCCCCAACTTCCCCTTCCTCTTTTTTCCCCGGCCCCTTTTCACCCTCCCTTCCCCTCCCCCTCTCCCGTTTTCCTCAACTTTCCTCTTTCCCCCCAGCTCTCGGGAAAACAAGGGGGGCATTTTGAAAACCACAAAAACTTGCACCCCCCAACTTTTTTTTGGGAAACCAGGGTTTTCTAAAGGAAAATTTCATATTTATTTTTTCCCCTATTTCCCTGGACAATGCCCCACCCTTTTTAATATGCAAACCCACTCCAGCATGGTTAAATAGGGGTTTTGTTGTGTTTTAATGCATTTTTCATGCAGTTTAGCATCCAGAGCCCCCAAAAAAGGGTTTTCGGACTTCAGTACAACTTGCTGGCCCTTTCGCAGCTCTGGCTCTGTCAATTTCAGATTTTGGGGCCTTTGGAGTTAACAGAGGGGGCTAAGGTTTGGGTCCCCCGGGTTTTTCATGTTTTAAAGTTTTGTTTTGTGCCCCGTCAGGAGAACCTCAAGAAGGGGGGTCCCCCTTTATCCCTGCTGAGGGGTTGGGGCCCTTTAAGGGAAAAATACGGTTAAAAAAAATCAACCCCCCTTCAATGGAAAGGGGGTTTAAAAATCCCTGAGGGCGTTCTTGGGTCCGTATGAATCAAAAAGGCCCCCCTCACATATTCTATCCTGCAGGAACCCATTTCAGAAAAAAACCCCTCCCATCCAAAAAAGAATTTTACCCTACCTTGGGGGTCCATTGCAGTAAAACCGGATTCTAAAACAAAGAGAGAGCGACCTTTTCATAAATCCCTTCCCCTTTTTAGGGATTATGAACCAAACCCGGGGTTCCCCGGGTGCGAGATACCCCCTTTGGGCAGAAAGTAGCATTTTGGGGACCCCCCCTTACCTAAACGGAACAATTTACGCTCCCCCCCAAAACCCGGGCCAAATTTACATTTCTCCCCTTAAAAAGGGGGTTAGATGACCCCTTAAAATTATTTGATCAGGAGAGAAATTTTGTGCGGTGACTTCCCAAAGTTGCACTTCACCCCCTTATGGACACTTTTCCCCAGGTCATTCCAATATTCCCCTTAAAAAAAAATTAAAAAAATTTAAAATTAAAAAAAGAGCTACAACCCAAGATAATTCAAATTTGAGTGGGCGTTTGGGGCATTAAAAGCACCCTGATGCTCGGGGATTAAAAAACCGGTTTTTTTTTTTTTCCCCTCCTCAAAAAAAACTTATAGCCGCAAAGACTATGTATTTGTTTAAACATTTCCCTTTTTCCCCGATCACAAAAACTTAATGCTGACATCTTGCAATTTAGAAAAATGCCCCTGGGCCATTTGCCTATTGGTGGGGCCAAACGTCCCCTAGGAAACCCCTTCTCCGTGGAAGTTGAAAAAGACCTACTTTTAAAGAACCTCCCATGCTTGGGAAGCTAAAACAATCGGTTTTAGAAAACTTTAAAAGAAGATCAAAGCTTCTGATACAAAACCCCCCCCCATTTGAAGTGGTGCATTAAAAAGGTTTCTCCGAGGAGTGCTGATAAAGGGAAGGAAACAAGATTGAAAAGGGGAAAAGCTGCACACTTGAAAAAAATTAACCTGAGGGGTTTTCACCTTTTGGGAAAAAGAGCAAAAGAGGAAAGGGATGGGGAAAATTATTTTTTCAGGGGATTGATGCAGACCAAGCATGAGTTTCGAAAAGGGGTTTTGGAAAAAAGGGAAAAAGAGGTTTTGACAGCCTGCGCCCCTTCTTTTTATGAATGGAGCAATAAACCGAGAGAATGCTGGCCCACCTTGAGGGGGCAAAAGGGGATGTCTGTTTTTGGCTTCAGTTTTAAAATAAAGAGGGGGAAGGTGGGTTTTACTTTTACTAAAAGAATCCTGGAGGGTTTTTCGCACATATTTCCCAAAAATTAAAATAACCTTCCCAAACCTTGCCCTTTTTTTCCCCAGGCAAACAAAAGGGAAAACCTCAGAAATAAAACACCCCCCAACCCCTTAAACCCGGGGGAAAATTGGCTCCTTTTAAAAGGCCCCCCTTTTCTACAAAAGGAACTAAACAAAGCCATCTCGCACTTCCTATGGGGAAGGGGCCCCGACCAGATGGATTTAAAAACCCCAAAAAAATTTTACAAAACCCCTTAAGGGAAAAGCTAAATGGGTTTCCCCTTTTAGAATCCTTTAAAATCACCTTTGTTTTTTTAGCAATTTTTCCCCCCCCACATTTTTTTTTTAGCAGAAAAAATCACTGTTTTTCCCAAAAGAGGGGAAAGGGCCCACTTGCTTTAATGGGTTTCAGGCCAAAACCAATAAAAACACCGTCGCGAAGTTGTTCCCAAAATTTTAGCCCCCTTTGATTTAACGGATTCGCAGACCTTATTGGGGGAAAAGACCAAGTAGGCTTTGTCCCCCCCCCGTGAAGGACGTGACCCAAAACTCTAAAAAACCCAAAAACTATTTTTCAGAGAAAGAAGGAAGGAGGAAGGCCGGGAATGCTGCTTTCTCTAGACGCTGAGAAAGCGTTTGACAGGGTGGACTGGTCCTTTTTACAGGCTGCATTGAAAAATATAGGTCTTGGACCTCTTATGTTGCAAAGGGTCATGACGCTATATCAGAACCCTACTGCCCAAATCCGGATCAATGGCTCTTTGTCATCCCCGGTCTTGATACGTAATGGCACCAGGCAGGGTTGTCCCCTCTCCCCTATTCTGTATGTGATAGTGATGGAGCACTTATTGGGATACTTAAGGAACAATCCTGACATACGGGGTTTTGCTATTGGAGATACTCAGTATAAATGCGCTGCTTATGCTGATGACCTGCTGCTTTACATTCCCAGCCCCTTACCTCCCTACCCAATGTCATGTCCTCTCTGAAACTGTTTGGTGCCCTAACTAACTTTAAAATAAATTTCGCTAAATCAACGGCATTGGGTGTAAATTTGGAGACGTCCACAATATCCCTTTTGAGGAAGAATTTTCCTTTCATGTGGGCTAGGCGTGCCTTGAAATATTTGGGAATCTTTATTCCTTCTAACTCAGATGAGTTAAGAGCTTAACTTTGCCCCCCTCATGGCCATAATAACGGCAGACTTGATGCGGTGGAATGCCAAAGATTTTTCCTGGCTGGGGAGAATCAACGCTATTAAAATGAATATTCTGCCCCGCATATTGTACCTCTTGCAGGCTATTCCATGCTCTCTGCCCAAAACCTTCTTCCAGCAGATAAACATTTACAGCACTTTGTGTGGGGGGGCAGGAAGGCAAGGATCGCCAAATCTGTTCTTATTACAGAAAGACAAGAGGGAGTGTTGGCTTTGCCCGACATTAAAGCCTATTACTTAGCCGCGGTGGCGGCACGATTTGTGGACTTTTACCAACATCGCTCTACGAAACTCTGGGTGCAGCTGGAGGAAAATATTTATAAAGCCCCACTTTCAAACCTTCCTTGGTTACCTACCTCTGCTCTGCGGCTCGTGCAGAAGCTTCCCTGGGTGGCAAGACACACCATTCAGACATGGCGCATGTATGGTTTGAAGAGGGGTTTGCTCTCCCCCGGTGGCCCATTGACTCTTATAGCGGGGAACCCCTCTTTGGAACTAAATTGTCCGCTTCTCACAATCTCGGACGAACAGGGTAAAAGACCATTGCTGTTTGCGGATGAGCTTGCTCCCCAGGGAATTCAGCCCATGACAGTGATCAAAGGGACTCTCCCCTATCTCCCGCTGACCTGGTTTAGGTACTTGCAGATTACACATTATTATGATTTTAATAAAGCGAAAATAAACTTTCACAGATCGCTCACCCACTTGTAGACCTTGTGCGTAAAGGGCGCCCCAGAGAGGCACTTCATTTCCAGAATATATGGGTTACTTATCTCCTCCATGTCTGGCTCTAGGCCTGCTTATCAGGCAAGTTGGGCAAGTGAACTTGGGAGGTCTATTTCCGAAGAAGAGTGTCAGACTGCAAATTTGCTGTCATACAAATCTCGTGTCCTGTAGTACACAAGAGCTTAATTTTAAGATACTGTCCCGTTGGTACAGGGTGCCTACACTATTGCACGCAATGAACCCCCTAATACCCAATATGTGCTGGAGATGTGGTGTTGCGGTTGGGTCCATGTCTCACATATGGTGGTCATGCTCAATGATCCAGGATTTCTGGATTAAAGTGCTGCAGGTTATTGAGTCGGTGACAGAGATTCTCTTACAGAAGGACCCGCTAGTTGTACTCCTGCAGATTATTCCAATGCCGGTACATATACTCAAGGGGCATATCCTAATTTTTATGCTCTGTGCAGCTAAGGTGTTGATACCGAGGCTGTGAAGATCAACGATGATACCTTCATTGTCCTCCTGGTTCAAGGAATTATCTGCCATCCAACACATGGAAGAGATACGGGCAGATCATAACCAGACTATTGACAAATACCTGGCCACCTGGTCGAGATGGATAGGGTTCTGTGGCTCGTCTGAATATCTTAAGCTCCTTGAAACTTAGAACAACTCCCCCCCACCACCATACAGTAGTTGTGGTCTCCAACAGGGCGTATAGGCATCCGTGCAGTGGCCAAGATTGACCACTACTCGGCGAGGAATTTTGCATTGCCCCTCTCCTTGTGGTCTGCCTCTCATTTTGACCCTCCGATCCCTCTTATGTTTGGCACTAGTTTTTCGGTTTTTGTTTTCTTCCGATTGAGTTTTTAAGTATTCCAATGGGCCTTATCTGTGCCTCCACTGGCTCTGCTATTACATACAGCACACAAATAGCGTTCGCTAGTATTTCAAGCCATGCGATAATCTCTATGCTGCCATATGTTGTCCTTTGTTTGTATGTAATAGGGTAATATTGAGTATGTCTTGCTTTTCTTACAATACACTTGAAATACTTAGTATAGCTGGTACACATGACTGCTGCTTTTGCCTTTTGTTTTCTACTTTCATTTCAATGTACCTATATTGTACTAATCATTGATCGGTGCTATGTATATCATCATTGATTGTTTTCTATGCAGTGTTTTGTGTTATGTGTTGAATACTTAATAAACTGCTTTGAATATAAAAAAAAAACCTCTCCAGCCGGAGATATCAAGGCATCCTGTTAAAGGGGTTTTGCTGCAATCTCATTTCATACCCCCTGAATTCTGCTCTGTGTGCTCAGAAGGGGGTGTGTGTGATTTGTTTGAATTGCATATCATGTGCCCAGCAGGATGACATCACCATGCCTTTCCTCTCTTTATTCAAAGAAAGGTCTGTTTATGTTTAAAGATGTGAGTAGCTCAGAGGTAAAGCTTTGACCTCACAGCACAAGGGTCCTCGGTTCAAACCCATGCAGGAACCAAACCTGTGGATTTGTTTTTCTCTTTATCAATGCACATACCTCATTGAGGTTTCTTTTTTTTATTTATTTGAACTGTTTGACTAATCACTAGGGAGTAGAGAAAACAGGAGTGGAATGACAGCACCTGGAGTTTGAACACTCAGTAGCTGCTAGAGAGGAGAGGTGGTGTCTGAGCATGTCTAACCAGGAGTGAGGAGCTCTCAGCCCTGGTCTTATCCCCTGAAGACGAGCTGTAAACAATGGATCACTAAAGGACCAGCTGATACAAAGATGGTACAAAATTTTTAACCCCTTATCGCCGGAGCCAGTTTTGGCCTTCCTGACAGAGTTCCGGTTTTAAAATCTGACATGTGTCACTTTATGTGAGAATAACTTTTTGACACTTTCACCTATCCAAGTGGTTCAGAGACCGTTTTCTCATGCCACATTGTGCTTTAAGTTAGTGATACATTTTGGTCCAAAAAGTCCTTGTTTATTTGTGAAAAATATCAAAATGTCATGAAAATTTGCAAAAATTTGTAATTTTCAAAGTTAAAAAAATTCTGCGTGTAAGACAGATATTCCACTCAAAATAGTTTATAACTAGCATCTAGCATATGTTTACTGTAGGTTGGCATCATTTTTTAAATGTTTTTTTTTTTTTTTTTAACACATTAAGGTGCTTAGAAATTTAGTAGTAATTTTTCACATTTTCAAGAAAATTTGCAAAATAGATTTTTTTAGGGACCAGTCCAGTTCTGATGTGGCTTTGAGGAGCCTGTATCTTAGATACCATCAGAAATGACCCCATATAAGAAACTAGACTCCTTAAAAAATTTAAAAAAGCATTTAAGAAGTTTGTTGACAGTTTAAATATTTCACAGAAATTAAAGCAGATTTTCAATTTTATTCATTATTCACTGGAACACATTAGATGTGACCAGGTAAATGCAACTTAATATCGATTCCCCAGATTCTTCTGTTTTCAGAGATATCCCATATATGTCCCTAGTGCGCTATTTGGCTCAACCACAAACCCCAGAATAGGAGGAACACCTACTGGACTCTGGTGTCTCATTTTCATTGCAATTTTATTTAGGCACCATTTGAGGTTTGCAGACACCCTAAGGTGCTAAAACTTAATAAACTCCCCTAAAAAGATCCCATATTGGAAACTACACCCCTTAAGGAATATATCCAGGTGTACAGTGAGTATATTCACCCACAGGTGTTTCACAATTTTTTTTAGCGTTAGGCTCTGAAAATAAAAAAAAATAAAAAATTCCAATAATCTGCAATTTTAGTTGAAAATGTTTAATTTTTACAAGGCATCCTGGAAAAAAAAGAATCCCAAATTGTATTACACAATTTCTTCCAATTTCGGCAATACTGCTGTTTGGGCGCATGGCAGGGCGTACAAGGGAGGGAGCGCTCTTTGGCTTTTGGAATGAAGATTTTGGTGGAGCCATGTCGCATTTGAAAAGCACCCAAAGTATTAGAACAGGGGAAACCTTCCAAAAGTTGCCCAATTTTAGATTCAACACCCCTCAGGGATCTCATCTAGGGGTGTATTTTGAATTTTGGGTGCACAGGTGTCCGTAGGTTTTTTTTTAGCATTGGGTCATGAAAATTGGGAGAAAAAATGCAGATCCGCCATTGGTTTTTGGGCTTCATTTTTACAGCATTCTCTGTTAGGTATAAGTTACAGGATAACTTTACTATGGCGGTCAGTACAAATGCAATGATATAAGTTTTATATAGTTTTTTATGTTTTATTACTTTTTCACAATAGAAATGAGTTTATAAAAAATTGCGTTTTTATGTTGTCCTATTCTGACAGCCATAACTTTTTTATTTTTCTTTATACGGAGCTGATTATGAACTTTTTTTTACAAGAGGAGGTGACATTTGTATTAGTACCATTTTAGGGTGCATATGATGCTTTGATCACTTTTTATTAAGGTTTTTGTGAGGCATTTTGAACAAAATACAGGAATCCTGGTAGTGTTTTGTATTTTTATTTTTTACAGCGATCACCATGCGGTAAAAATCACATGCCAGTTTTACTTAGCAGGTCGATACGATTACAGCGATACCCAATTTGTATATTTTTTAAATGTTTTACTGCTTTAACACAAGAAAACACATTTTTGCATTGCCATAATCTGAGAGCCATAACTTTTTTATTTTTCTGTGTACAGAGCTGTGTAGGGACTTATATTTTGCAGGATGAGTTGACGTTTTTATTGGTATCATTTTTTGGGTGATAAGGCTTTAAGATCACTTTTAAATCCGTTTTTTTGAAGACAGGGTGAAGAAAATACTGCAATCCTTGTAGTGTTATTTATTTTTATTTTTAATAGCGCTCACTGTGCAATATCCATGACAAGTTAGTTTTACACCGTGGGTCGAGACGATTATGGCGACACCCAATTTATATAGTTTTTTTTATGTGGAAGCACAATTTTATTTTTATTTTTATTTAAGTGTTTTTATAGTGTAAAACAATATTTATGCATCGTTGTCTTCTGATAGCCATAACTTTTTTTTTTCCGTATAAAGAGCCGTGTAAGGACTATTTTTTGCGGGATGAACTGATGTTGTAATTGGCACCACTTTGGTGTTGATATGAGTTTTGATGACTTTTTATGCCATTTTATGTGCTGCGGGATGAACAAAAATCTAATTATGTTTTTTTTTTTTTTTTTTTTTAACGCAGTTCACCATACGGGTTAAAAAACATGATATATTTATAGGGTGGGTCGTTACACATGCGGCGATACCAAAATATGGGTACTTTTTTATTTTTGATCATTTTGGGGGTGATTGGTGTTTGCAAAGGGGAAAAGGGCGGTGTTTGTGTTTTTATTTTATTTTTCGTGTTTGTGTTTTACTTTTTTACAGTTTTTTCACTTTTCCCAATAGGGGAATTGTATAAACGATTGTCAAATCGTTCATACAATAGGAGATCGGCACAGCTTTTAACTGTGTACTGGTCTCCATGACTACTGACAATCACCATGCCCACAATGCATTGCGGGCATGGTGACGTCACCCAACGCTTTCACAAAGCTCACTCCGGCAGTGGGGGATGCGGCATGATATCAGCGGTAATATACCGTTGGTTCTGTGCCGATCTTGCGAGCTCCGCTTGTGAGCTCACAAGATCGCCATTACGTACCCATATGTCAATTTGCGGGAACCCCTACCCGACCTTGACATATGGGTACATTAAATGTCGGTAAGGGGTTAATAATGATAAAAATCTTTATTATTTAGTTTGTAAGTTTCCCACATCAATTTTATTTTGTGGCAAAACCCTTTAATGTCCATATACAGAATAAACATGTGGCTTAACTTCAGCCAAGTAGAATTATGTCCGCATAACAACGTATGGTGTAGTTTGTGTCCAAGTTCAGGGTAGCCAGACAGCATCCTGGAGCTCCTTACTGCTGCACACTGGGGAGGGAAATGACAAACAGACTCCTCAGGGTTACACTACTCCTCACCTGAGGTCTGCAACTAGCAGGCTTTTAAAGGCCTCAAGAGGTCCAGCAAAAGTCCAGACCAGACTGTGGGGACGGCCTCCCACCCTTGCTAAATCCGTCAAAGAAAAAGAGTCCATGAAAGCTGCATGACAGCTATACCAGCTGAACATGTGTCAGTAACCTACTTTCACTGACTAAGATGCTCTTTTCCTCCACCGAGCTCCTTGAACTTCGGTGGCACATAGACTGAAGTTCTCCTGCTGCAGTTTGGCTACACAGAAAAGCCAGGGTGTAGTGACAGATGGTCCAGCGTGACATCCCTGAAATTTTGATACACCATATAGCAACCTACTTGGCACATATATGTATGAAGAGAGAGAGAGAGAGAGAGAGAAAAGAGAGAGAGATAGAGAGAAAGAAAGAGAGAAAGAAAAAGAAACCTAACTAATGAATCCATATCTCATTAGTAAGACACATTAGTCTTGGTAAACACATCTTATTAAAGCCTGTCCATATAATATTTAGGCTTTTTCTTTGGTATAATATTAATGATGTGTTAATTCTGCTCATTTATTTCTACTCATTTGTCTTAATCTCTTGACTCTTTAGCATTCTGACTAGTTATGCGAAGCCTCTGAACTTCACCATGTTCTCCAAAGCCACCACTGTACATTATTCTTAAAGGGGTTGTATCATTTCATTAAATGGTCTTCAGAATAAGGGGATAGTGAAACAAGCAACTTTGCAATTGGATGTCATTAGCAAAGCTGTCTTGTTTTCACAGTGTCCCTTATCTTCTGTTTCTGTAAACAAACTTCTCCAGTGCTGGTCCAATCCCTCCTCCTTGCATTTCATTAGCTGAGGGCTCTAATAATTTACATTCTGTTCAGCCCCCGGACGGCTGTATTCACGGAGCTTGCATTCCTGCCTGTCACTCAGAATTAGGGGCCGTAAACGATTTCACTCTATACAGTTAGCTGCCTCCTCATTGACACTGCAGCTGTCTCTATAATCAGAAAACAGAAGAATTGTGCCGGTGCCTTAATGCTCATGCGTATAAGAGGCTGACAAAAATGTCACTCTATACAGCTAAGTGCTCTTCATTGACACTGCAGCTGTCTCTATAATAAGAAAATAGCATTATTGTGCCACAGTGCCTTAATGCTCCTGTGAGTTGGTGCCTTATGTAAACATGAAGGGAGACGGATCTGTGCTGGAGTCAGCTGTAGCAACCGTCCAGCTGTGAGAGATCAGTGCTGAGTTCATGGAAGACTGTTTAGACTGAATGCAGGTATGTAAACAGCTCGTACAAAAAATAAGACTGCATAGGGAGAGGATAGTGACATGTTGAGGGGGGGGGGGGGGGTGACACACACACACTGGAGCCAGCATGAACAGTGAAGGGGGGATTATGTCATCCCTTTTCAGTTAAGAAACGCCCAGCTGGAAGAGGAAGAAATGCCCCTGAATTTCAGGAAATGAGAGCATCAAGCTTCAAGAGAACAGCCCAACTGATGAAGCGATACATCCCCTTTAACTATTCATTAGAGCATTAAGAGCGATATTTATGATGCCAATTTTATTGCGCACAATAGTAGTGTAGAATGTGCCTGAATCTATGAACATGTTCTACTGCATGTCATAAATCAGGCGAATTCTAACTAAAGAAAAACAATTCTGGCTCAGGTAAACCACTTTTAAAGTGGTCTACCTGTTCCAGCAGTAATGCGTCTGGATTTGCCGTACTAAAGATATAAATATTTAGCTTCATACACTTGTAGTACTTCATGCCTCCAGCACGCCCCCCGATCTCAGGCACATTACAAAGTGCCACGGGCACTGGCTGCGCCAGTTATCAGGCTGAAAAGACTCCAGACTTCTGGCACAGCCCATTCATACATGTTGCCATAAGATTCCAAATTTTGGACATCCCCAGACTCGGTTATGAATGCTTTATCATCTGAAAATCTAGTATAAAAACCTAGTGTGTGGTAGATCTAGCTAGCTACAGCTAAAACCATTAAGTGTGTATGTACCCAATCCCCATTTGGTCTTCACGGATCCCTTGTATAAGGGGTTAGAGGATGAAAAACAGGGGACTCCTTAGACTTTTCAGCTGCTTCAGTGAAGTCACCCCTTAACCTATGACTAGAGATGGGCGAATTGATTCTAACGACGTGGAATTCGTTTAGAATTTCAGGAAAACTTCGGTTCTGAACGAAGTCGAAATTTGGGGTACTTCGGGTGAACGAAGTGTGCTTTTGATTGATAAAATGGCTGCGAGCACATGGCGTTACATGGGGCAAAGCACTCTGGGAGGAAGAAGGGCATAGCCTGCATGACATGTGCAGAGATGAAGCCAATCAGAGACCGGCAGGATTCTGTGAACGTCACCGCACTATATAAGTCCGGGCGGACGGGAATTAAACCCCCCCGAATTTTTCCCCCCG
>JAODAL010068850.1:0-16625 GCA_025379985.1 Phyllomedusa bahiana
AAAATAGGTGTGGGAGGTCCCTCTCAGGATGTTTGAGGAAAAAAATGATATCATCAGCAAAAAGAGAGCTAGTTTCTGCTCAGATGTTTTAACAGAGATTCCCTCAAAAATAGGAGAGGCAGTAAGACACCTAGCGAGGGATTCAATTGGCAAATTTAAAGGGTAGGGAGATAGAGGGCAGCCCTGGCTAGTGCCGTGTTGCAGGGGGAAGGGAGTGGACAAAAAACCTGGGAGGCTTATTCGGGCGACTGGATTGCTATACAAAGTACACAAGAATCTACGAAAGGGTCCCGTAAGTCCAATTTTGTCCAACACTAGGTTTAATCACCCCCAGTCAAATGCCTTCTCAGTATCAATTGTGACTAAGGCCGAGTAGGGGTGGTATATTGGGGATTTCTTGACCTCATCCAAGATAAGTAAGACTTTTCTAATATTAGTTATCGCCGACCTCCCTTTTACTAAGCCTACTTGATGGGAACCAATTAGTTTGGGTATAAATGGGGCTAAATGGTCTGCAAGGATTTTGGAGAGCAGTTTAAGATCTAGGTTATTTATAGAAATCGGGCGGTAAGAAGAGGTTAAGTCGGGTCTTTTCACGATTTTGGGATAACTTTGATGTAAGCTGTGTTCATTGAGCTAGGAATAGGTGAGCCGGACAGTTAGGATTTGAACAAAGATAAAAGAGTAGGGGTGATTTGGGTTTTCAAAGCCTTAAGGAATTCCCTGATAAACCCGTCCGGGCCTGGGGCTTTATTCGCTTTCAACTTTCCAATAGCTGATTCCATTTCAAGCTCAGAGACTGGGGACCCCAATAGTGAAACTTCTTCAGCTGTGAGATCAGGGAGTTTGATATTAGTGAGCAACTCACGTGAGGCCTTACTGTCCAAATGCTCGTTAGCATACAGCGCCTCGTAAATGGAACGGAGGATGTCCATCACCATCTCCCACCCTCTGAGACTAGAAATCCGTCCTGATCTTGCAGCGAAGGAATGGAGGAAGGGGGATGGTGGCCCTTAGCGAATTTCGCCAGCAGTCTACCTGGTTTCCTGCCAAAACGGAATAGTTTAGCCTCCGTTTTAGATTTGGAGAAAAGTTCCCTTTTTTCCAGCCAGTGCTCGTATTCTCGTTTGGTATTCTGCCAAATAGTTTTGTTCTCAGAGGAGGAGGAAACCAAGAATGAATCATAGGCCTCGCGCAGTGCATTAACGAAGTGGTTGATTTTATCGGTGAGTTGCTTCTTAAGCCTAGAGACATATTTAATCAACCTCCCCCTGAGAACCACTTTGGTCATGTCCCAATAAAGTTGAGGAGTCTCGTGGTGCATTGCATTGTAAGGCTATGTTCACACGGTGTATTTGCAGGGCGTAATTACGCCCCGCAATTACGCCGTGTGACCGGGGGCGGGGCGGGAGCGGGGACGGGAGCAGGGGCCCGCACTAATCGCCGGCCCATAGACTTGAATTGCCAGCGGCGCGTATACGCCGCTAGAAAATTCACATGTCAATTATCTCCCCGCCCGGCGGCTTCCCCGGACGGGAGAGGAGAACTAACCCAATTTCTCTATGAGAGCGGGGAAATTACCGTAATGACTGGGCCTTTTTCAGCCCGTAATTTGCGCACTTCGGCGCGTAATTACGGACCGAAATACGGCCCAAACTTAGCCGTGTGAACATAACTTAAGAGTGGTATTCCATCCACCAGCCCTGCAGGGTCAATTGAAATTACTCATCCTTCACTAGGAAGGAGGGAAATTGCCAGATGAAATCTGTGTCTCGGGGGAAGCGGTCCACAACAGAGAGGATGACAAGGGAATGATCTGATATGACCAAGTCACCAATCAGTGCCTCTCGTACTCCTCACAGGAGCCCCCTAGAGACAAATATGTAATCAATCCATGTCCAGGTATTATGGGGATGAGAAAAAAAGGAGAACTCTCGTCCCTCAGGGTTATGGATACGCCAGGCATCACAAACATCTAGGTTCTTAGCAAAGCTAGCCAAGTAGGAATTACTGGGCTGTTGTTGTAGTCTCGAACTTGAGTTTCCCCACCTATCTTTCTGGAGATGCATGGTGGAATTGAAGTCGCCACCCAGGATTTTGTTGTCAATGGTGTCGCTCGAAATAATTGATTCTAGACCCTTGTAAAAGGTTGAACCTCTGGTGTTGGGTCCATAAATGTTAGAGTGACCAAGATTCCTCTGCCAGATGCAGTGTAATGTTACTCCACCACCCCTCGCTATCATGCCTGTGATTGAGAATCTGGGCGTTGACATATTTTCCTATAAGTGTTATAACTCCTGCTTTGTTATCTATCGTAGGTGATCCAATCACCTGACCCACCAATAGCCGTTTCATTCACTCGAAATCCTGCTCTGGTAAATGTGTCTCTTGAAGAAATGCTATATCAATTTGTAACCCCTTAACCACCCTGGATGTATGAGTGCGTCCCAGGGCCGCTAAGGGGCTTTGCAGGGGCATCACTCCGCGACCCCCCTCCGCACAGCCACCGGGTGTTAGCGGCTGATCGCCGCTAACACCCGGCAGTAACAGCGCCGGCGGGTGGCGTCACCCGCTGGCACTGTTTAACCCGTCAGACACCGTCAAGGTCATCGGCATCACCGCAGTATAGCTGCGGCAATCCGACGACCAGACACGGCAGTGGGGAGCCCTGTGAAGGCTCCCGTCACTTCCATTTCCCGGTTTGCCCCACTTCCGGCCGTAGACAGGAAGTTGGGAAACCGCCATCTTTGTACAACCTAATGCATTGCCTATGCAATGCATTAGGCTGTATTAACAATCGCGCCCCCTAGTGGTCAAGCACCATAGGGGGACTAAATGTTACAGTGAAAAAAATAAATAAAGTTTTAAAGTACAAAAAAAGGATTAAAATTTCAAATCACCCACATTTACCCATTTTACAAATAAAATCATTAAAATAATAAAAAAGTTACACATATTTGGTATCACCACGTCCAAAAACATCATATCTATAAAAATATAACATCAGTTATCCCGTATGCTGAACACCGTAGAAGAAAAAAAATTCCAAACGCCAAAATTGCGTTTTTTGGTCATTTTACGTCACTCAAAAAAAAGGAATAAAGTGATAAAAAAAGTCGCATGCATTCCAAACTGCTAGCGATAAAAAGTACACTTCAGCCCACAAAAAATGCCCCCTCACAGACGTCTGTAGGTGTTATTACAAAAAAGTTATTGGTCGCACAAAATTGCGCCACGGCGCAAAATTCAAGACTAGAAAATGTTTGGAATTTTTTTACGGTACCAAAACATAACGGAAACCCTACATGTTTGGTATTGCCGGATGCGTAACAACCTGTCGAATACAGATAACACATTATATTTACCAAAGATTGAACACCGTAAAAGCAAAACACCCAGAAACATGGCGAAAATCCGTTTTCTTTCACAATTTGTCCCACTTGGAATTTTTTTTTGCGGTTTCCCAGTATATTCTATATAGTACAGTGAATAACCCCATTAGAAAGTGCATCTTGTTCCGCAAAATAAAAGCCATCATATATCTATTTAGGTGGAAAAATAAAAAAGTTACGGCTTTCAGAAGGCGAGGAGGGAAAAACGAACGTGTCACCCAAAAAAAAACGCCGGGTCCTTAAGGGGTTAAACGTTTGAGGTGTTTCAAGACCATCAAACGTTTATCGGGAGAGCGTAGTCCCTTGATGTTCAAGGATACCATCTTCATGTTCCATGCTCTTCCAGAGTCTCAGTGTGGCCCAATGTGGCGGGGAGGAACACAGACACAACACATCAAAACAAAGGGCTATATCAAGCCCGGCACTCCGAGGGAAGAAAATATCTCAAAACACAACAATTTCTTCCTCGGAAAGTGTGCAAAGTGACCTCACTTTTTTCCACCAAAAAACTTGGGTATGAATTAGCAATAACATTAATAGAGATGGGGCAGTCCTGGACTAATGGGGTCCAATTGGCGGTGGCCCGAAGAATGATCAATAGAACAGAACCAGACTAATCACTACACGATTTTTATGAATAGTGAAGTGAGCAGATGAGAAAGCAAGGGAAAACCTGTGAGGATAGTATGCAGAATCTCGGCAATGCTAGATTTCAGCTATTTAGCCTTAACATTCCCCATATGCAGGGATATCAGAGATCAGTGCTAAGGCAGCGAGAATTCTGAGTGCAGCAGTCCTCGGGTATGGAGGCAAATGATGTGATCTATGCCTCACTCGGTCTGACATTTTCTCTGCTCCTTGGGACTCACGGTACGAGAAGAGTGAGAAGGGCCAGGATCATCCTCTACGGAGTTTGGGTTGTCCCTGAAGGTGAAGGAGGATCGGAGTGGCGGAGAGAAGCGGCAAGGAATAGAGGGAGAAGTTGATCTGGAACGCCTCCTGATGTCTCTGTCGACGAAACTTTGTGCTTCTTCCGGAGAATAAAATGTCAAAATGTTACCGTTTCTGTGGAATACTTTTAAGATCGCCGGGTAGAGAAGGGCGAATTTTATTTGCTTGCGGAACAAAGCAGAACAGATGGGTGAGAATGTCCTGCGCTTACGGACTACCTCGACTGAGAAGTCTTCAAAAACTAGTATTTTCCTACCCCTGAAAATAAGGTCAGATTGGAGTCTTTGGAAGGCTTGAAGGATTGCTACTTTGTCCGTGAAGTCCACAAATAATCTGGCGCGGGCGATCAGAGGGTGTTGAAGGATTTTTAGGGCGCGAAGGGGGTTTGGCGCCATTTCTCAGGTCAGGACCAATTCGGTGCGCTCTATTTACTTTACAGGGACCCCTCAAACCTAACGCTTCTGGTAAATCTCTTTCGCATAAATTGAATAGCTCATTAGCCGGGATCGCCTCCGAGACCCCAATAATTCGCAAATTGTTCCTTCTTGACCTGTTTTCAAGGTCTTCCAGCTTATCTTTTAAACGCCTGTTTTCCTGAGCTAAGTCAGAAAGATCGGAGCGGACTTAATTCATGTAGCTGGTGAGGTCTTGGAGGTCATGATCATCAAGGCGCTCGGTATGGATTTTCACTTGGGCTACCATGCACACTACAGAGGCGGTCAAAGAGGTTTAAAGATCCTCTGAAATCTGTTTCGCTGCCTCCGTCACGATCATCGTGAATTGAGAACTTGAAAGGTCTATCTGTGGGTGGTTCGCATTAGGGATGAGGGTCTGGTCTGTAGACGGGGCTGTAGTGATTGCTGAAGGGCTTGCAGGTATATCCCAATCTGGGGTAGAGGCAGTGCTGGCCATTGGGTCTTGCTGTGGAACCAGACGGGGAGGCTCAGGGGAGGCTGGGAGCTGGTCTTTGTTGTATTTCCCCGCTTGTTTAACATTTTTGTTGCGTCCCATTTTGCAGAATGAATTTTTCCATAAACTGCCGGGTTATAGAACTGTCCAAGGCTTGTGAATAGCTTTTTTAACTTGTTGAACCCAGTGGCAAGATGAGATGGGGGGGTCAGATTAATCTGACCTTTGCCAGGGGAGTGAAGGGTTAAGAGGTAGTGCCCCTGTGTAGCCAAAGGTGTGCTGTCCCAGGGTATAGTGCTCCAGAGGTGTTAGGTAACACCTTGAACTGTAGATAGTCCGGGGTTTTTTTGGACCCGGGGAAAGAAAAGGGGAAAGGTTTTTAAAGGGGGTTTCCCTTTCATCCTTAAAGAAAAACGGCCCGGGTCTGTCCTCCAAGGGAGCCTGTTGCTGGGGAGTCACATCCGGCTTTCTGCCCCGATATCCCGTGGTGTGCGGGTGCTTAAACTAGTCATGCAATGCTGCACTCCTGATATCCCCTTCAGGCTGCAGCTGCTCACACGCTATGCACCCGCGCACGTGGATTTCGCGGGCTTTTTGTTCCCCCACTGCCCCGGCTCTTGTGCTGCCATGCGGCTGTCCCAGTCTCCTCAGGTAAGTCCCGAGATGTTTCTCCTTTGTTGCGGGCTGCAGGCGGGCTAAATTGCCGGGTTTGGCTGACAGTATTGCCCTAAAGTCCAGGAGCTCCCGTTCTAAGCTCCTAGCATGGTGGCGCCAGAACCGGAAGTCCCCTCTTATCTCCTTTGTTACCAACCACTAGTGTGTGCTTTCAGTGGTGGCTGGTAATGCAGCGTTTTTAAAGACTGTCTGAGAATAAGTTCCTGTGGCTGGGCTTGAGATAGAAAAAAAAGGGAGTTACACATGAGAGCAAATGCACGTCTCTGCCCTTTTAAGCAGCGTCCATTAATGGATTGTGGCCACCACTGAAAGCACACAGTGGTGGTCGGTAGCCAAGGAGACAAGGGAGCGTTTTGGAGCAAAAAGACTTATTTGGTAAAGCATCTATCTTTTAAAAAACATTAAAAATTTTGAAAATTGCTTACTTTACATTAATTGAGCGTTCCAGCAGGACTTGCTGTGATGGGAACACCCCTTTAAAGGTTCCCACTGATTTCAATTGAGAGTACAGTCTCAATTAAACAACTATTAAAAATATAGGTTGAGAGTAAGAAGTCATGGAAAAGGGGGATGGCGGTGGTATTTAAGCTGATGAATTGTGCTGACTCAAAATAATGCGGAATGGGCAAGATTTTGGTCCCAAGGCAATAAGGAAATTTTGCCCCCCTAAATGTAAAATTCGCCTTTTCAATATTCGTTGCGCCCCTTTCCGCTAAAATGAAGGGGCCCCTAAAGCAACCCTACCTTTCCCCAAACCTGTATCCTGGCCGAACAACGCAATGGCCTCTTTGGGAAAGAAGAAGGAAAATGAATGATCGGATATAGTGGAACAAGCCCTACATAATATCCTAATAAGGTGTATACAGCACTGGTCCTATTTACAAAATCATAGGAACTTTTGGCTCCACAGATATTATCCAATGCTAGGTTATTCTTCATAATACAGCATTAGAAGGAGTTCCTAGGCTCCATATGTAACTATTGGCCCTTACTTACCAAAAATGTCTAAAAATTAGACTGTCCTTGTTGCCCATAGCAACTATCAGAGACAAGCTTTCATTTTTTCAGAGCCAGTTAAAAAAAAATCAAGGCTGAGCTCTGATTGGTTGCTAAGGACAACAAAACTGTTTAATTTATTTTTAAAAAAATGTTACAATCTTGTCCCAAACATACAAGATCTTGCACTGATTGTTCTGTACAAAATTTTTGGGGGGTAACACAAACCCCTTCACAAAAACATTATACCAGCATACTATGAGTAGAATGTTGGACCTTTGGAGCCAAAATATTAAAATATCCTTTAAAAGACTGAATTATTGTTAACAAAGGGGAAGAAAAAAAGAACTGAGTGATGGTTAGTTTTAAAATAAATTGTCATATGCCATTTGATGAAGTAAATAAAATAAAATCTGTCATTTTGGCAGTGAACCTACAAAACAAACAACTTAGAGCTTGATAGACAAGCTTCTACTTATCAAAGATTCTTCAAGACGGCCAAGAAAACCTTTTAAAGCGATTACAAGATTTTGTAAAACAAGGGGACTCCATAAAAATTATTATAAAACCCCAAATCGCGACATGCAGTAACCATCTGCCTCTGTGTGCAGTATTGCATTTTTGGATTTTTGCTTTCTTTTAAACATCTACGTTATTTTTAATATGCAAATTATTTTTTCAGATTTTCTTCATAAGCTTTTGTTTATTACTCCATCCTTTTTCCCCAAAAATTGAGATTTTTTGACATTTTAAAAGAAACATTTAAACAATCAAAGTTTTTTTCCTTAACGAAATTGCACGATGTATACCAAAAAAATCATTTTACAAATTTTGGGGTGGTTTGAAAATATGGAATAAATATTTGTTTCTGCAGTAGACTGACCTGAATATCTTTATTAAGGTATTTAAAAATTAACTTTTTTCCCAGTCTTACTGACAAAGGGTTTTTTAAAATAGATTGGTTTAAAAATTTGGTTTAATGGTGGGAAATTAGGGACACCTTTTTAAAACTAAAAATTTGCTTTTTGAAGTTTGGCCCTGAGGAGTTAAGTCTAAAATATTTTATGAATGAAATGTTTTTTTTTTTAAATTTGTAGGGTTTTATTGAAAATTTTAAGTTTTTAAAATACAAAAGAAAAAACCCGAAATGAAAAATTTAACTTTTAAAGAAAAATAGGCTTAACGAGACCAATAAAGTTTTTGTCATACTCAAGAAAAACCATATCTAAAATGATTAGATAGAATTCTTTGGGTGGGACCCCCCTCATCTTGGCAAATGGCGGGGGAAAAACTTTTCCCCCGCTGGGACCAAACAATACCCGGGTTTAAGAGGACAATCCCCCAAAATTGAATTGGTACCCATTATGTATTTTTAAAAGATTTTAAATTTTTTACAGTGATATTGCTTTTTTCAAAAATTTGTTTTTTCCCAATATTTATAAAAGCATCGTTTCAAGAAAGAAAGGGGGAAGAAAAAACCAACAAAGGGGGAAAAGAGGGGGGGGGGGAAAGGGGGTTTGGGGGGTTGTGTCAACCAATACACGCCCCAAAGGGGGACCAAACTTTGTAAAAAAAAGGTCCAGTGGGTTCATGGGGTGGCGTAAACTGCTGAAACCCCCTTCTGACCTCTAAAAAACCCTTCGAAAAAAGTCAGTAGTTGAGGGTTTGGGAGGTTTGTTTTCCAAGTTTCCAGAAATCAGGCATTGGGGCTGTGGGGTTTGTGTCTAATTAGGGCGACTTGGGCTTAGGAAAACCAAAATTTAACCGGCCCTTTAAAAGCCAGGAATGAAAGCGGATCAAAAAGGTTTTCCCTTTCCCCCCAAAATGCCCTAAGGTTGAAGTCTGTCCCATGTCCCCCCAAAAACGCCCAAAGAGGTAGGCGCCCCAAAAAATATGGGCAAGGTACCATCCCCTGGTTGCATCCCAAAGAGGTTTTTGGGGCCCCTGGGGGTTCCACCTGTGAAAATACACCCCGGGGGTGCGTACCAAGAATAGTAAAAATTTTATACAAGTTCTCTTATGGGAAAATAAAAATTAGAGGATTTTGCCGCTGCCCTTCCAGATACTGGGCCCCCTGTCTTTTGGGAAACCCAGTGTTTCCCAAGATATTGCCCCCCACTTTTCCATGTTTTTATGCCTTTTTTCTCTCCCCAGGGTTTGGGCCCAGCAATTGGCATATATAGCAGAGATTAGGTCCTTGGTGGGTTACCCCGTTTTGCAGGAAAATTTTTAAAATTTGGGGTGGGTTTTTGAGAAAAATTTATTGGCCCCCAAATAGAGAAGTAAGGAGATGATTTGTTTTAAAAGGGTTTAATAAAAATGGGGCCCTGGCTGGTAGATTGATTTGTTGTTTTGGTTTTTGAAATGGAATCAGCTTTCTATTCCCCCTTTTTTGCAATGTCTGAAAACCCTATTTGGGTTTAAGGGTTCCAAAAAAATGGTTGAGCAAAAGTCCCCAAAGAACTCCCCCCTGCAAAAGAGGATTTACAAAAAAAAGGAAACCCAGGGGGCAAAGCCTTGGGAAGCCAGCGGAAACTAGATTTACAAAAAATTTCCCAAAAATTTGTATGGTAAAATTCATAGGACCGTTTGGATACCCAGGCCCCGATAAAACTGATTGTCCCCCACAGGAAGGCTTTGGGGGTGCACAGGTGCCAACCATAGTTTTTCTACCCCCATCCACTGGGAAGGGGGTTTCAGCGAGGCCAGGCTGGTCCCCCAAAACGTCAAAGGGTAGGTGGCCAAGAAATTTAAAAGGGGGAACATTGGGAAAAATGAAAACCCCCCCCCCCTTCTCCTTGCGCGCCATCAGCACCCCCCCTAAAAAACCCCTATGGTCCATGGGCCCCGATGAATTAATAATTACTAAATTGAAGGGATCGAAATTCACCCAGGGGGAACTGCCCCCAGGGGGTTTCAAATAAATGGGAGGAGCTTGGGGCATAATGACATTTTAAATTTGCGTTTACCCGGGGCCAAAAGGAAGGATATGGGAAGTGTATTCCATTTAAAAGTAACAAACCCTTAAGTTTTTTAAAATTTTTAATGGGGGGAAGTTGGCCTTTTTAGGGGAAATCGGTTTTTGTGTTTGGGGGCCCCCTAAATATTTAAGTGAGCTCCTCCCCTTTTAAATAGGGGGTAATTGTTTTTAAGGGGGGTTTAAGGACCCTTGCGGGAAGTTAATAGGAAAAAGGCTTCTGATTTGGAGGGATTAATCCTTTTAAACCCGAGAGTTCCCAAAATTTTATTTAAGAAGGGCTTTGGAAGGACGGGAGGGCGTGTGTGGGTTTTAAGGGGTTTAAGGGAGGATTTTTCGTTTATATAAAGAAAGTTTAAAATTTCCCCCCTTTCCCGGACTAAAAAAACCTCAAATTATCGGGATTGGCCCTTTATGGCAGCCCCCAAGGGCTCTATACAAAGGGCAAACAAAAGAGGGGGAAAAAAAGGGCCCCCCTTGTCTTGTAAAAATTTAAATTTTTAAAACCCTCTTGGAGACAAAATAAGGCAATTTGATAGAGGCAGGGGGTGTCGCATAAAGGGCCCTCTTTTATAGCTGTTCCCAAAGGCCCCGAGAACCCATGGCCTTTAAGGGTTTAAAACGGAAAGGGCCAGCCTACCTTTTCAAAGGCCCTTTTTTTCTGCGTCAAAATTCTTTTTTAAAGGGCCTTTTGGGGAAATTGGGTTTTGCTACTCTTTTGGGTCAATAGTTTTGGTTTTTGTTTTTCCCCCCCTTTTGTCTAAACGGGTTGAATCCCACCGGACCCCTTTAGGTTTAAAAATGGGGGCAGAAAACCTTTTTTAAACGATTGGCAAAAGTTTCGTAAAAAATCTTTAGATCTAAATTTAAGGGAGGGTATGGGGTGGTAATTGGCACAATCCGCTGGGTCCTTTCCGGGTTTTGGGGGTATTGGGTTATGGGGAAAAGAGGGTCTTTGTCTCGGAATGGGGGCCACCTCCTAAAAAAAAATTTTAAAAAAGTTTGAGTAGACGGGGGGCTAAAAAATATCTATAAAATCCCTTTTATTTATATATAAGTGACCCCTTCGGGCCCGGGGGGCTTTTCTAGTTGGGAGTTCCTTCACACCTCCTCTATCTTTTCCATTTCAAAAGGGCATTAGGGGAATCAAAGGGGCTTTTTTGGGGAAGGGGGGGGTGGGGAAAAACATGTGTGAAAAAAATCTCTATTTTTTTTGCGGCCTTCCCTCTTTTCGAGGTAGCTAGGGGGGGGGGAATAAAGCTTGGAAAAGTAATCACAAAAGATTCGGGCCTTTGGGAGTGGGGGATAATTTCTTAGGTTCCAGCCCGTCTCGCGGGGTTGCGGGCCATGGCGCGATGATTTTTTTTTTAAAAATCCCGGGGAAAGGGGAGGGTTTATGAGCTTTTGCCCGTTTCAAAAAACCGTTGTTTGGAGTAGAGGAAAAGTTTCTCCCACTCTAGGGGGTGGTTTAAATTTTTGGGGGTTTTTGCGGGTTGCCACAATTCGAGAAAAAGGTCGTTAAATTGGGGTGCTGGTCATTTTTTCTTTTCAAAAATTCCCTCAGTTTTGAACGAAGGGCTTTAGTTTGCTTTACTGTCTCTTTTAAGTTGGGCCAAAGGGGCAATGCTTTGACCCCCTTAATACTGCCTTATGCGCCTCCCAGGGGAGGAGAGTGAGGAAAACCGAGCCTTCATTCAGGTCAAAATAAGAAGAAAGGACCCCCCTGAGTTTTCCCCCTTTGTTTTGGGTTTCTTGAAAAAACGTTTCTTTGAGCCCCAATGGAAAGGCCCCCTGGGGCATTTTTGGGGAAAATTTAGTTGGGCCCACTTACCGGGGCGTGGTCCAAAACCATGTTATGGGTTTTAAAATGCGGGGGTGTTCGTTAAAAAGGGTTTAAAAAGACAGAATTTTCCAAAAAAATTTAACCCAATCTGGTGTGGCTTTTGTCCCGGGGTAGAAAAGGGTAAAAACCTCTCCCCCTTGGGATGCCCAACTCTCCATAAGTAAAAAAAGAGACAAGATTTGGCGATATAAGGGCCCACCCCTGCTTTTTTTGCTCGTTAAAGGGGGGGGGAAAAGGTTTGGGTTTGGGGAAAAAACGCCTGGGGAAAGTTAAAAATGCCTGCTGCGTTAAAAAAGTATCTTTGGGGAACTCTATGTCCCCCATTTTAAATTTCTGCATTCCCGCGGGCCAGGGCCCTTGACCACCCCTTGTAAAGGGCCTTTTAAATTCGTGTTACGCTTTGACCATGCTCGCTGTGGGGTTTTATAACCCAAATTTCCCCCAAGGGAGGACCTTTTTAGGTTTACCTGTTTTTCAATCCTGTGAAGATACTTCAAAGGAAAGTTTGGGGGGTATTAAGGGAAAAACAAAAGGGGGAGGAAAGGGGGGGATAAACCCCCAAAATTCCTTTGCAACAAATTAACTAGATTTTTTCTTAAATCGGTTAAACCTTAAAGGGGTGATCAATTTCTAATGGGTTTGGAAGACGAGGGCCTCCTTTTTTTCCTTAATTTTCAGGTCCGTGAGGCTCGGAGGTGTAGGAAAAAGGGAAAACCCAAAAGGAAAAACCCCCAAGGAAGAAACCCCAAACGTGGGGCAACCAGTTTTGACTTCCCTCTCCCATTCGGGAAAATAACAATTTGCCTTTGGTAGTGGCTCGGACTTTGGGGAAGGGTACGCACCCCCCTCCCCCAAAAGAGAAAAAACCCCCTAAGACCCGAACGGTTTTAGTAATCAAAGAACTGAGGAAAAAAATAAAAACTTAGGTTTTTAAAAGAGGCGTGTTAGCCAAATTTGTGAAAATGGGGAGTACAAAATTTAAAAGAAACCCCCTGCAAAGGAAAAAATTACTGGGAGAACGGTTTTTTCCTTAATATTTTAGAACATATTTTTGAAAGGGCACTTTTTTTTTCTCTAGGGCCCCTTTTATTTTTTTGCTTCGTCGGGCCCCCTTTTTCAGCCCCGGGGGGGGGCCAAGCGGGCCTTTTGGTGGTTTAGGGGGGCCCCTTTGGGTTTGGTTTTCCCTTGGGAAAAGAGGGCCCGGGGTGGGCCCCACCCGGGGCGGGGGGGGGCGACCCTGGGAGGGGTTCCCAATCTTCCATTTGGGATCCCGGGGAATTGGAAAATTTACAGAAGTTGGGGAGATTTGGAAAGTCTTTAGGGGCGAGACCCCCCCTCGTGGCGCGGGTATAGTGCAAAGGGGGAAATTTTCCCTCGTTTTAAACTCTCCTTCAGTATATTTAGGAGAGGCTTCAGTTGGCGGCGGGTTTTGTAGAGTGGGCCAGGAGAGGGTCGGGGAATTGTTGGGTTTCAGTTCCCTGGAATTCAATGCGGCGCCCTGCCCTTGCCTTTTTCCCAAAAAGTGTTCTTTTCCTTAAATTAAAGGAAAAAAACAGATTATATCCCTGGGTGCATTGAGGAAGGGTTTTTTGGGTGAGTTTTCTGGTTGGGCCCCGTCCAATTTTTAAGATTTGGGGAAGGGGGAGTCACCCCCTTTACCCGGGCTGAAAATAGGTCCAGAGTTGTATGCAGATCCTCTTCCCCCGAACCTCCGGGGGGCCTCTGATCCGGACGTTACATCTTTCAGCCCCCATTATCTTGTTTCCCCCAAGTGGGGGCCCCTAGCATTTTTGCTTAGATACATGGTCACATTGGGGGGTTTGGGGTTTTCCCAGGAATTTAAGTGGGATTGGGCGTGTTCCTCTTCCCCAAAGGGTTTTACTTGGGGCTATTTTCCCTTTAAAATCTTGGGGGATGCTGATATCTCCCCCTGAAGGGGCTTTTTAAATTTTTCTGACAATTTAAAATTTTAAGGGGCCCTCTTTTTTAGGAAGGGTGCTGCAAGACCTCTGTCCAAGGGGGGGAGTTCAAAATGTTTTGGGCTTTGAGGGGCAGGGGGGCCCTTTGGGGACCCTTTCCCCGAAGGAGCAGAGCTGGTGGGGTCCCTGGGGGGGGGGGAGGGGATGTATGGGGCCAGTGTCAGGGCCCCAAATAACCCAAATTGGGGGCCCTCGAAGGTTTAGGTCGGGTGGAGTCAGTGTCTGGCCCTGTTGGGGGATTTCCCCTTTAGGGCTGGCAGCCATGGCGCTTTGAGGCCCGGTGAAAAACTTGGGGGCGTGTCGGGGCCCGGGGCGGCAAATGGGGGAGGAAAGGAAAAAGGGGGGGCCCCAAAAAACCTCCGCAGCGGGGTACTTTTGTCGGCGTGGGGTCCTCGCTTTAGGGCAGTCAGGGGCTTGTTTAGGGGATTGAGCCCCCCGCAGGGGTTTGGACCGGCCGCCCACGGAAATTCCTGGGGCCCTTTGTATAGGAAGGGCCCCTTTTGGGCCCCGTGGGAGGCGGGGGTGAGGGGTTGTCGGCCATGGCGGCGGGGGATCCCCAAAGGCCGCAGCGCCTGGCGAAGAGCGGGCCGGAAGGCGTCCCGTGAAGAACGGACCCGGGTTTAAAGGGGTGGGGAAATTTTCTCTGCGCCCCCGGGTTCCGGAGCTTCCTATTACCCACCTGGGCCCGGGAGTTTTAAAGGGGTTTTGGGGGGGTTAGTGGCCGGGCCCGGGGAAGCTTCCTCTAACATGCGGCCATCTTCATCGGCTTCCGGACACGGCCCGAATGTAATGTATTTAATGTTACTTTTATTCCATGAAATGATATAGCATATGTTTCCCTATCCATATCATGTTAAACAGGTTGTCCAGTTCCTATAAAAAGTCAATATCTAGAACCCCTAATTTCCTCAATTTTAAAATCATAAATTAAAAAAAACCCAAAACTCTCTGTAAGGGGGGCCCCGTCTCTCCCCACTTTTTCGCTGCCTAAAGAAGAACACCCACCCTGAAAAGGGCGACCCCGCACACGTGTCTCACCCTGGACAATCCTGATGTAGACAGGAATACACAGACTAAGAAGACAAACAAAAAGGGGACAGACAGGAACAAATAAGACACAGCAAAGGTAGGACCAAAAAGAGATAAGCCCGGAAGAAAAAAATTTCAGTAAAACCAAAGGGGGAGAAATAACTGTAGAAAAAGCTAGAGTCTTGAGTGAGGAAGTCAAACAACTAAGTATAGGCACAAACCAGGAGAACAGGGTTTAAGGGCAAAAGGAAAAGGGGCTTTAAGGAAAAGAGATTTTAAAATACCCCGCCCAACCAAGGATTTAACCCACTAGATCTCGTACAGAAAAACTGAGGAAGGAAAACCTTAAAAGGGCCCTAAGACCCCACGGAAAAAGTGCCTTCCTTTTGCCCCCTCTTTTCTTGATCTTCTGTCCACATTCCTCTTCTTCATAAATTTGGGGCAGCCCCCGGGTTTCAAACCCCTTTTTTATACCACTCCTTTATATTGCCATTCAGAAGAAGAGCAAAATTTAAACAGGGAAAAGGGAAACCCCAGTGCCTGTTTTTAGAAGCCCGAAGAAGATGAGTACAGTTTTTTTTTTTTTTTTTAAATTGGGCAACAGGAGTTAAAATATTTGGGCGACCTTTTGGGATGAATTCGGGGAAAGGTACTTTTTTTTTTCTTGGCGCCGACACTCCAGTTCTAAAAAAGATATAGAAGAGTGTAGAATACGACAGCATGACGATTTTTGGCGCATTACATAGAGCTTAATGCGCCAAACTTTGTATGGGCATAGAGTGTAATGCATCAAACTAGGCGCACTAAGCTCTATGCAATGCGCCAAAAAATCTGTCATATTCTACACTCTCAGAATCTCAAAATCTGAGCCTTGAAACATTAAGACATGTATGCATTCGAATGTGTATTTTTTTTTTTACTGGGTGCCCACACCACTGTTCTTATTAGATATATCAGAGTGTATAATACGACATATTTTTGGCGAATTTCATTGAGCATACTATGCCCATACAAAGTTTGGCGCATTAAGATCTATGTAATGTGCCAAAAATCTTCATACTGTTTGTATTCTACACTCTTCTATATCTATTTAGAATTGGAGTGTCGGCGCCAAGTTAAAAAAAAGTATGCATTCAAATTCATACATTTCGCCCTTTGCCTTTCATATACACTGGACAACAAGGACAGAAGTCATGCATGGCCCATGTTGCAAAAAGAAGTCCACAGCCTCTGCTTCTCTAGTCCCTTGTTTTACCACCTCTTATTGCCAGAGGAATGTGAATCTAGGCATACATTTCCATAAGAAATCACTTCTATTAGTTAGCTCTGGCAAGGGACCATAGTGTGAAGTCAACATGCCCTAATAGGATTGTTGTTGCTTTTGGCATGAGTATGGGTGAGATAGAGATGGAAAAGCAAGCTGTGTTCCAGGTAGTGCTACTACATACTTGTTGTAACCTACTGGCACTTCTGCATACCTTCTAGAAACCACCAAATAACAAACAAAATACAAAAACCCTTGTGGATTCTATAGCATCTTAAAACAATCATGTAGCAGAAATAGTTAGAAACAAATCCAGTTTAAAAGTGAACATTGCTCCCAGTACAGATTTAATTTTTTATTGAATATATTAGTATCCGTGTTCATCTCCCCCCCTCCCACCTTCTGACCACGCTCTTTCTAGATGTTGACAAGTGAAGTGAGGGAAAGATACTGACAACTACTATAAAGATTAATTCCAGCTCAGAAGTGATTGTCATGAGTCAGTTTTCCGGTATAGCAATATTAACCCTTACTGCCGCTGCCAGTTTTGGCCTTCCTGACCGAGCCCCATTTTTTAAATCTGACCTGAGAACTTTAAGAAAAACTTTTT